>QNTS01007076.1:17202-33638 GCA_003317085.1 Hucho hucho
GTTACAGTAGGATTATGGAGGGGATGTTACAGTAGGATTCTGGAGGTGGGGTTACAGTAGGATTATGGAGGGGGTGTTACAGTAGGATTATGGAGGAGGGGTTACAGTAGGATTATGGAGGGGATGTTACAGTAGGATTATGGAGGGGATGTTACAGTAGGATTATGGAGGGGATGTTACAGTAGGATTATGGAGGAGGGGTTACAGTAGGATTATGGAGGGGGTGTTACAGTAGGGGGTGTTACAGTAACTATAGTTACAGTATAATGCTGTTTTGGGGAAGGGAAAGGGAAATGGGGTACCCAGTCAGTTGCACAACTGAATGCATTCAACTGAAATCTGTTTTCAACCATTTAATCCAACCCCTCTGAATCAGAGAGGTGGGGGGGGGGCAGCCTTAATAGATGACCACGTCATCGTTGCCCAGGGAGCAGTTGTTGTTGGGGGTTAACTGGCTTGCTCAAAAGCAGAACGGCAGATTCAAACCAGCGACATTTTGGTTACTGGCCCAGTGCTCTTAAACGCTAGGGCTGCCACTTTGTGTTTGAGGTGCGCACTGAGCAGAGCAGCCACCCTACTTTGATTAAAGTTGTTTACACTGGCCATCTGATCCAGTGTGACAATAAGCTGGGGTCCGACTCCAACCTGAAGCAAAACATACCGTAATGAGGAACAGGCCTGCTCGGGTTCTATTCGGTCTTTAAATCTGACATTCCAAATCAAGCTCACAGTACCAGACTGAAATGGCCTGCGCTATTATATTTATATTTATATTTTCCCCACTCTCTCCTGTTGAAGTGACTCACTGGAGAGTAGTTTGAGGTAGGTGAGTACTAGCGGGTGACGGGATTTTTCAAAACTACGTGGCGACCGTATTGGTAATGTAATAAAGCTCAAGGAGCAGTGATGCAATCAGGAAGTGATGTTTGGAATTAGCGGCGGCTAACGTTGCAGAGCCATTGATCCGCAGGCTTTTGAAAAAGATCTTAGGTTGATCCGCTGTAATTTGTTATGAGTTATACAATCTTCCTGCTGAACCCAAAATTTGACATCTGCTTCTTTTCAGGGGATTTTTTTAAGTTGAGGAATGGGGAAGAAACACAGGAATGTTTCCATAGCGAATGATATTTGAGCTTGGGCCGTTGCTATCATTACGTCCACATGAACAAAACACCGGTTGGCCTGCAATAGTATCTAGAAAGTAAAAAATTTAAGACTGTAGAATACACTTCCCATCATATAGACCAGTTGCACCGGTCCGCGTCAGCTCCACTGCAAACAACCACGCCAGCCCCACTCCAGACAACCACGTCAGCCCCACTGCAAACAACCACATCAGCCCCACTGCAGACAACCACGTCAGCCCCACTGCAGACAACCACATCAGCCCCACTGCAGACAACCACGTCAGCCCTACTGCAGACAACCACAGCATGAAAATTGTATTCGAAGAAAAATGTACATGGCTTTGGTCAGAGACATATCAAACTCCGGTGTTTCAAATCCATTCATTCAAGTGCTGTAGACCATACATGGAGGTGGACTTGAGCAGTTACCCTATTTGTCAGCCAGAACATAAAGTATACTGCTGCATGGGAGACATCATATCTTATATCTCTAGCGTTAATGTCTAATGAAGCAATAAGGCCCGAGGAGGTGTTCTTATGCACGACGCAACGTGGAGTGCTAGGACACAGCCCTTAACCGTGGTTTATTGGTCATATACCACAAACCCCCGAAGTGCCTTATTGCTATTATAAACTGGTTATCAACGAAATTAGAGCAGTAAAAATAAATGTTTTGTCATACCCGTGGTATACAGTCTAAAATACCACGGCTGTCAGCCAATCAGCATTCAGGGATCGATCCACCCAGTTTATAATTCCTTTTTATATTATCCTCAACAGCGTCTCACCTCACCAAGCACGCCTGTATACAATAGTGTGTGGGGGAAGAGCGGCCAGACGAACAGCTTTTAGGAGTCTGAAGAGGTCTGAGAGAAGAGGAAAAGGAGTCAGGGATCAGCAAAATGTCATCCGTGAAAAAAACAGGAACTTCCTGGGAACTTCAACAAGTATGGAACAGCTCTTTGCATAAATCAAGCTTAAGCAGTGACTAGGGCTGAGGCGGTCACGAAATTTTGTCATCTGGCAAATAACTGTCGGTCTAACGGTAATTGACCGTTAATTAACATAAAACACAATTAGCATCTCCTGGCTTCCACACCTAGCCTACAAGCCACAGATGCAGACCATTGAAACATCAACTTTTTGAAAAGTTTTAAATGTCTAATAAAGCCATGTAATATAGCCTACACCTTCACAATTAATCCATTATTTATTTTAGACAGGTCTAAAGAAACATGACATGAAGACATTGTAGTCTATTTCAGAAGAACAGAATAGCATAGTCTGAGTCCTGTTGTTAGGTCATGTTCTGGCTTTGCCAAATGGCTGTGGGCTACACTAGTTAATTTAGCAGACACGATTTGTTCAGATTCCAAGGCATTATTTTACATTATTTAATCGTATGAAGAATACAATTGAACATAGCTGAATAAAATATAAAGGATATTTTCTCCAAACGATTTGAGGGAGTGTGCACATGCGGCTACTCTGTGTTGAGCCGTTAACAAAGAAATAGTTGCTCCAATACGCATCAAAAATTTATTGGGCTATACGTTTAGATTTTTAATACATTTTATGATGTAATATGAAAAGTTTAGCTAGAAAGACATGAGGTCTGCTTTGTTGTTTTCTCTGTAACCACTTCATCAGTCTCTCATTCACAATTTGACAAGCAATTGCTAATGCCTCAAATTTCCAGCAGCATCCCCTTTGTGTGGCCATAATGCTCCCTAAAATAATCCATGCTTTTTGCGGCCAGTGGACGTTGTGCCCTTCTCCCTGAGTGCTGCCTGCTCCGAAACACCTCTCACCTCACATGGCTCTCCATCATGTGATCAGGTCTTTCTCACAGGATACAAGTGAAGACAGACACATTGGGGACGCAACTGCACGTGTCCTTATCCAATTCCGAGGTGCATATTGAAGATATTGGAAGAACTGTCCACATTTGCTTTTTGTCGGCCAACAAGATGAGTAGGCCTAACAAACAACTAAAGCACTAGCCTGTCAATCTACTATCCCCCATAGTAAAAAGAAAATGTTTATGCAATGTGGCCGACGCAACAGGTCAGAATGTTTAGTTTAAAATGCAGATCAACTATAAGATGCTAGTTCTAGGTCCCAAGAAACAAAGAGATCTTCTGTTGAATCTGACAATTAATCTTGATGGTTGTACAGTCGTCTCAAATAAAACTGTGAAGGACCTCGGCGTTGCTTTGGACCCTGATCTCTCTTTTGACGAACATATCAAGACTGTTTCAAGGACAGCTTTTTTCCATCTACGTAACATTGTAAAAATCAGAAACCTTCTGTCCAAAAATGATGCAGAAAAGTTAATCCATGCGTTTATAACTTCTAGGTTAGACTACTGCAATGCTTTACTTTCCGACTACCCGGATAAAGCACTAAATAAACTTCAGTTAGTGCTAAACAAGGCTACTAGAATTTTGACTAGAACCCCAAAATTTTATCATAGTACTCCAGTACTAGCCTCTCTACACTGGCTTCCTGTTAAGGCAAGGGCTGATTTCAAGGTTTTACTGCTAACCTACAAAGCATTACATGGGCTTCCTCCTACCTATCTTTCCGATTTGGTCCTGCCATACATACCTACACGTACGCTACGGTCACAAGACGCAGGCCTCCTTACTGTCCCTAGAATTTCTAAGCAAACAGCTGGAGGCAGGGCTTTCTCCTATAGAGCTCCATTTGTATGGAATAGTCTGCCTATCCATGTGAGAGACGCAGACTCGGTCTCAACCTTTAAGTCTTTATTGAAGACTCATCTCTTCAGTAGGTCCTATGATTGAGTGTAGTCTGGCCCAGGAGTGTGAAGGTGAACGGAAAGGCACTGGAGCAACGAACCACCCTTGCTGTTATTGCCTGGCCGGTTCCCCTCCACTGGGATTCTCTGCCTCTAACCCTATTACAGGGGCTGAGCCGTGCTGCTTCTCCAGTTTCAACTGTTCTGCCTGTTTTATGAACATTTTAAAATCTTGTCCATGTTCTGTTATAATCTGCACCCGGCACAGCCAGAAGAGGACTGGCCACCCCTCACAGCCTGGTTCCTCTCTAGGTTTCTTCCTAGGTTTTGGCCTTTCTAGGGAGTGAACATGATCCTCCCCAAACTTGAAACTCACGCACTGCGTATGTATGCCAGTTAGGCTCTACACCCCTTGTACAGCGAATAAATGTGCTTCATTTTAAGAAGTTATTTGTCTACTTTAGTTGTGATAAAAAACCTTATCAAAGCATTATAGGCCTATGGGCCAGGCTTAATGAGGTGTGTGACTATGATTTGAAAAAAAAAGTAATTGTTTCTTGCCTGATGCTGGCCATCATTCACAAGTGATAATATATATTTCACAAGGGATAGGCTAATATTGTCACCCATCAGACTATTCTTGATTTAATCTTGTCTTTACATATACTAAATAATATATGTGTGGAATTTGTTTTAATTTAGAAAGGACCATTATCATGCACCTGTCTCGAAACAGGGGCAGCGGGAAAAAATTACATGTAATCTATGCACTTACAGTTGAAGTCGGAAGTTTACATACACCTTAGCCAAATACATTTAAACGCAGTTTTTTCTCACAATTCCTGACATTTAATCCTAGTAGAAATGCCCTGTCTTAGGTCAGTTAGGATCACCACTTTATTTTAAGAAAGTGCAATGTCTGAATAATAGTAGAGCGAACGATTTTATTTCTTTCATCACATTCCCAGTGGGTCAGAAGTTTACATACCCTCAATTAGTATTTGGCAGCATTGCCTTTAAATTGTTTAACTTGGGTCAAACGTTTCGGGTAGCCTTCCACAAGAATCCCACAATAGGTTGGGTGAAATTTGACCCATTCCTGCTGACAGAGCTGGTGTAACTGAGTCGGGTTTGTAAGCCTCCTTGCTGGCACACGCTTTTTCAGTTCTGCCCACAAATTGTCTATTGGATTGAGGTCAGGGCTTTGTGATGGCGACTCCAGTACATAGACTTGGTTGTCCTTAAGCCAATTTGCCACAACTTTGGAAGTATGCTTAGGGTCATTGTCAATTTGGAAGACCCATTTGCGAACAAGCTTTAACTTCCTGACTGATGTCTTGAGATGTTGCTTCAATATATCCACATACTTTTCCTCCCTCATGATGCCATCAATTTTGTGAAGTGCACCAGTCCCTCCTGCAGCAAAGCACCCCCACAACATAATGCTGCCACCCCCGTGCTTCACGGTTGGGATGGTGTTCTTCGGCTTGCAAGCCTCCCCTTTTTCCTCCAAACATAATAATGGTCATTATGGCCAAACAGTTCTATTTTTGTTTCATCAGAATAGAGGACATTTCTCCAGAAAGTACAATCTTTGTCCCCATGTGCAGTTGCAAACTGTAGTCTGAGTTTTTTATGGTGGTTTTGGAGCAGTGGCTTCTTCCTTGCTGAGCGGCCTTTCAGGTTATGTCAATATAGGACGTGTTTTACAGTGGATATAGATACTTTTGTACTGGTTTTCTCCAGCATCTTCACAGGGTCCTTTGCTGTTCTGGGATTGATTTGCACTTTTCGCACCAAAGTACATTCATCTCTAGGAGACAGAACGCGTCTCCTTCCTGAGCGGTATGATGGCTGCGTGGTCCCATGGTGTTTATACTTGCGTACTATTGTTTGTACAGATGAACGTGGTACTTTCAGGCATTTGGATATTGCTCCCAAGGATGAACCAGACTTGTGGAGGTCTACAATTTTTTTCTGAAGTCTTGGCTGATTTCTTTAGATTTTCCCATGATGTCAAGCAAAGAGGCACTGAGTTTGAAGGTAGGCCTTGAAATACATCCACAGGTACACCTCCAATGGACTCAAATGATGTCAATTAGTCTATCAGAAGCTTCTAAATCCATGACATAATTTTCTGGAATTTCCCAAGCTGGTTAAAGGCACAGTCAACTTAGTGTATGTAAACTTCTGACCCACGGGAATTGTGATACAGTGAATTATAAGTGAAATAATCTGTCTGTGAACAATTGTTGGGAAAATTACTTGTGTCATGCACAAAGTAGATGTCCTAACCGACTTGCCAAAACTATAGTTTGTTAACAAGAAATTTGTGGAGTGGTTGAAAAACAAGTTTTATTGACTCCAACCTAAGTGTATGTAAACTTCTGACTTCAACTGTAAATAGCGAATGGAGAACACTGTTGTGATAAGCAATGTGCTTAATATTAGGAAAGTAACATATAAATATACCGTGGTAGGCCTAGCCTAGCCTGTAGAAAGCTGATGGGATCCTCCTCTTTTTAATAGAGGCCATCACTTTCTTTTCTAGCGCAATTGCATAGCCTATAGAAATGTTGTGCAACATGAGCTAATGGGGTCTCATGAAATGTTTGATTTTCGATTTAAATTTGATTTGATGTCAGAATGATTAGAGGGGCAATAGAGTGCTGAGTACCAGGCAGTTAGCAGGTTTGATATACTAATGACCATGAGCAGCATCAGAGCTTGGAGAAGCCTAATTACAATGACTTAAAAAAAAAAATTATTTAACCAGGTAGGCCAGTTGAGAACAAGTTCTCATTTACAACTGCGACCTGGCCAAGATAAAGCAAAGCAGTGCGACAAAAACAACAACACAGAGTTACACATACACAAACGTACAGTCAATAACACAATAGAAACATCTATGTACAGTGTGTGCCAGGGCATTGAAAATGGATCGTGGATGGGTATTCCAGCATGACAATGACCCAAAACACACGGCCAAGGCAACAAAGGAGTGGCTCAAGAAGAAGCACATTAAGGTCCTGGAGTCGCCTAGCCAGTCTCCAGACCTTAATCCCATAGAAAATCTGTGGAGGGAGCTGAAGGTTCGAGTTGCCAAACGTCAGCCTCGACACCTTAATGACTTGGAGAAGATCTGCAAAGAGGAGTGGGACAAAATCCCTCCTGAGATGTGTGCAAACCTGGTGGCCAACTACAAGAAACGTCTGACCTCTGTGATTGCCAACAAGGGTTTTGCCACCAAGTACTAAGTCATGTTTTTCAGAGGGGTCAAATACTTATTTCCCTCATTAAAATGCTAATCAATTTATAACATTTTTCACATGCGTTTTTTTGGATTTTTTTGTTGTTATTCTGTCTCTCACTGTTCAAATAAACCTAACATAAAAAATATAGACTGATCATTTCTTTGTCAGTGGGCAAACGTACGAAATCAGCAGGGGATCAAATACTTTTTTCCCTCACTGTATATGAAAAGAAGCAGATTATTTCTAAGTGGTACCCTTTGAAGCTGCCACTTTCAACCCTCCTCATCGTTCATTCCTTGTTTGACAGCAAAAATGACACTTTAGGTAACTTATTGACCCCAACAATGACATCAGATCCTCAGAAACATAAAGCGGAGTAGTACAGGGAGCACATTAGTCCATCTACAGGGGGCCAGCACAGCAAATAGACAGAGGCCCTCCACCACCACCCACCATTGGGCTGCCAATTAAGTCATCAAGGCTGTCAGTTGGCTGTAAGGCTATGAGGGTGTCATCAATGCGTGTCAGTTGGCTATAAGGCTATGAGGGTGTCATCAAGTGGTGTCAGTTGGCTGTAAGGCTATGAGGGTGCTATTCTGCCCCTAGTGCCCATACTAGTGCCCCTTCAGAGCCATCCATCACCACACAAGCTCTAATTAGCTTGTTATTCTGCCATGCAAACTATTCCAAGCATCCGGAAAGGCCTCCTTGTGTTTTGAATGGCAGGGAATGCATTGAGAAGGGGCAAAGGAAGGGAAAGGGGGGGAAGCCAATCAGTGTTGCTCAGAATGGCTTTTGAATAGCCTTTTCAGCATGGTACGGCAGCAATTATATAACCGCCCCTCCCCCTTGCACTTCCTGCCAGCAGCTTTCACAGTGATTTTGAAGCTGAATCATGTATTTTATTATTATTTTTGATAACCTGGCAAATGGCAAGTTAAACTAGCTTTGAGGAACAGTTATCAAAGCTCCATAAGGTGAAATAGGTTTACTGGTAGTGCCATGTTGGCAGGATTGCTTATCACTAGGGGATGAATGTTAGGTTTAAGAGAGAAGCAGTGTTTGAGATAAGGTTCTACGTTCTCCATTATCCTCAGTTACTTTCCTACTCTTCTGGCTGAAATCCATGGGCTGTGTAGTTAATGACAGAGACAAATATGGTGATACGGTGATGGGTAAGATTGTCCAGCCTTGAACCAGAGTTGCTACTCTGAATTGACTTCTGACCATTACCTACTGATCTGATCTTCACCACTTACTGATCTGATCATCATCACCAACTGATCTGATCTTCCTCACCTACTGATCTGATCTTCCTCACCTACTGATCTGATCTTCACCACCTACTTATCTGATCTTCATCACCAACTGATCTGATCTTCATCACCAACCGATCTGATCCTCCTCACCTACTGATCTGATTTTCATCACCAAAAGATCTGATCTTCATGACCAACTGATCTGATCTTCATCACCAACTGATCTGATCTTCATCACCTACTGATCTGAACTTCATCACCTACTGATCTGATCTTCATCACCAACTGATCTGATCCTCCTCACCTACTGATCTGAACTTCACCACCTACTGATCTGATCTTCATCACCAACTGATCTGATCTTCACCACCTACTGATCTGATCTTCATCACCTACTGATCTGATCTTCACCACCTACTGATCTGATCTTCACCACCAACTGATCTGATCTTCATCACCTACTGATCTTACTTTCACCACCTACTGATCTGATCTTCACCACCAACTGATCTGATCTTCTCCACCAACTGATCTGATCTTCACCACCTACTGATCTGATCTTCATCACCAACTGATCTGTACTTCATCACCAACTGATCTGTACTTCATCACCAACTGATCTGTACTTCATCACCAACTGATCTGATCTTCATGACTGTGTAAATAATAAGCTATGGAGGTTGTATAGGAACAGTGCATCTTGATCATAGCTAGTATCTTCATCATCACCTCCATTACCACTGCTGTCATATTCAGACCATTATCGTCATCATCACCTCCATTACCACTGCTGTCATAATCAGACCATTATCTTCATCATCACCCACATTACCACTGCTGTCATAATCAGACCATTATCTTCATCATCACCCACATTACCACTGCTGTCATAATCAGACCATTATCTTCATCATCACCCACATTACCAATGGTGTCATAATCAGCAGCATTATCGTTATAATCCTTCATCCCTTGTGTCATGATTTGCTTCTCCAAGGAGACTTGTTTAATAAACATCCCACTGTCCATGAACTTGGCTAAATCACACTCCATTTCCCTGGTGGTGAGAGGAAACCCAGCCAGTAGACAGTGATGTGTTATTCATAGTGTGTATTGTATCACCCAATCACCCTCCCTCCCTTCCTCCACCCAGCAGGTAGCAGAATAATGCTGTGGATTTTCTTTCATTAACTCTCTCCATTTTCCTTGGGACCAAATCACTGGGCACTAATTCAATCCGCTCTCCTCCCCTCTCTCATCAGCTCACAGGGGAAAGGAAAGGAGATATTCCCACAAAAAAAAGTATATTTCCTCCCTGCAGGAGGGTTAACCCTGGAGCTCTGGGGCTACGTTGCATTGTCTGACTATAGAGCTCTGGCATGCGGCGTGGAGTTTAGACAACGCCCAACAATTTGGACATGACCAGGAGAGGTAACGAGGAGGTGGAAAATGAATGATCTCAGAAGAGAAAACATCTCACCTTGCAAATAACACAGTTATACAGAATACCCTAACGCTCTAGAATATATCACACAGCTAGACGGAACACCCTGACACTCTAGAATATATCACACAGCTAGACAGAGTACCCTAACAGTCTAGAAAATATATCACACAGCTAGACGGAATACCCTGACACTCTAGAATATATCACACAGCTAGACAGAATACCCTAACAGTCTAGAAAATATATCACACAGCTAGACGGAATACCCTGACACTCTAGAATATATCACACAGCTAGACAGAATACCCTAACAGTCTAGAAAATATATCTCACAGCTAGACAGAATACCCTGACAGTCTAGAATATATCACACAGCTAGACAGAATACCCTAACAGTCTAGAAAATATATCACACAGCTAGACGGAATACCCTAACAGTCTAGAATATATCACACAGCTAGACAGAATACCCTAACAGTCTAGAAAATATATCACACAGCTAGACGGAATACCCTGACAGTCTAGAATATATCACACAGCTAGACAGAATACACTAACGGTATAGAATATATGATCTATCATCTTCAACAAACACTTCAACAAACACAGCGAAATAATTGTTTCCATCCAAAATAAGTGATTATATCCAAGTCCTGAAACAATCATATGAGTAATTGTCGTTTCCCCTGAAATGGCTCACGTCACACTCACTAAACACACCTCACACACCTGGCTGCTAATGGGACTGGGACTGGGACTGAGTAGGGGTGGCAGAGAACTCTATCCCCCAGCCAGGACAAGGTACTCAGTGAGCAACGTGAGGTAGAAACCACTTACATCCCAGCGGTATTTACCAGGAGTCATTTGGCCATCTTGAGGAGTCGTTTGGTTGGAGTCAGTTGGCCATTTATTTTTTACATTTTTATTTCACCTTTATTTAACCAGGTAGTTCTATATGATGTCATAATACAGGTAGGCAAGTTGAGAACAAGTTCTCATTTACAACTGCGACCTGGCCAAGATAAAGCAAAGCAGTTCGACACACACAACAACACAGAGTTACACATGGAGTAAACAAACATACAGTCAATAATACATTAGCAAATCAAATCTATATACAATGTGTGCAAATGAGGTAAGATAAGGAAGGTAAGGCAATAAAAAGGCCATGGTGGCGAAGTAATTACAATATAGCAATTTAACAATGGAATGGTAGATGTGCAGTAGATGAATGTGCAAAGTAGAAATACTGGGGTGCAAAGGAGCAAGATAAACAAATAAATACGGTAGGGGATGAGAGTTGGCTGGGCTATATACAGATGGGCTATGTACAGGTGCAGTGATCTGTGAGCTGCTCTGACAGCTGGTGCTTAACTTCTTAGGGAGCGGCAGCAGAGGTGACGGTTTTGGAGAGTCTGGCGTGCCCAAAGTAAAATGCCACTCAGGCCTAGAAAAAAGGATATACACATAATTAGTACTATTGGATAGGAAACACTCTGAAGTTTCAAAAAGTGTTAAAATAATGTATGTGAGTATAACAGAACTGATATAGCAGGCAAAAACCCGAGAAATGTCTGTCCGGAATCTTTTTTTTTGTGACCTTTGCTCTGTTTGTTACTCTCTCTATTGATTTTAATGGAAACCAGCTCCTAGACTGCAGAACCTATGGCTTCCACGAGATGTCAACAGTCTTTATACAGAGTCTGGAAGCTGTAGCACCAAGCAGAACGGATAGGAACAGGAAATAGTCGAGGTAGCTCAGATGTCAACAAGATTTTACGGGCGCGAGACCGTGTGCGCGCCCCACAGTATTTTCCTTTCATAACGTTTAGGTTACCATTCGAGTGAAATATTATCGCTAATATTCATAAAAGGATAGCTAAGGATGCATTATAAATGATCTATGATTTGTTTAGGAAAAGTTGATAGGTATATTTGTACGCATTCTCTTCACGGTTCAATGGGCAATTCAATGTTGGATTTTCTGATCATAACGTGCCAACCAAACTGAGATTTATGGATATAATAAATGACTTTTTCTAACAAAAGAACCGTTGGATGTCTTCGTTGGACACTTGGGAAGCCCTCAGCAGAAGTTCTTCAAAAGGTAAGAGATTTATTTTAGCTGTGATATGGGTTTTGTGTGACCCGCGCTGGAGATGAATTTATGCTAATGTGGAAAATTTGTGGGGTGCTATCCTCAAACAATCAAGTGTTGAGTTTTTGCCATAAAGCCAAGAATCAGAGCTTTTGATGACTATGCAACACTTGTATATTGATGAATGTTTAATAATTCAACTTTTGGATTTTGAATTTGGCGCCTTACATTTCACCGGGTAGTGTCGGGAGTGGCCCGCTAGCGCGCCGCTACTCCCTAAGTAGTTAACACCCCGGCCATCCTACAATCTAGGCTTGATGCCCTCAACCTCACACAAATTATCAATGAACCTACCAGGTACAACCCCAAAGCCGTAAACACGGGCACCCTCATAGATATCATCCTAACCAACTTGCCCTCCAAATACACATCCACATTAGCATAAATTCATATCCAGCGCGGGTCACACAAAACCCATATCACAGCTAAAATAAATCTCTTACCTTTCGAAGAACTTCTGCTGAGGGCTTCCCAAGTGTCTAACGAAGACATCCAATGGTTCTTTTGTTAGAAAAAGTCATTTATTATATCAATAAATCTCTGTTTGGTTGGCGCGTTATGATCAGAAAATCCAATGTCTAATCGCCCATTGAACCGTGAAGAGAACGCGTTCAAATATACCTATCAACTTTTCCTAAACAAATCATAGATAATTTATAATGCATCCTTAGCTATCCTTTTATGAATATTAGTGATAATATTTCACTCGGATGGTAACCTAAACGTTATGAAAGGAAAATACTGTGGGGCGCGCACACGGTCTCGCGCCCGTAAAATCTTGTTGACATCTGAGCTACCTCAACTATTTTCTGTTCCTATCCGTTCTGCTCAGGGCTACAGCTTCCAAACTCTGTATAAAGACTGTTGACATCTAGTGGAAGCCATAGGTACTGCAGTCTAGGAGCTGGTTTCCATTAAAATCAATAGAGAGTATCAAACAGAGCAAAGGTCACAAAAAAAAAATCTGCACAGACATTTCTCGGGTTTTCGCCTGCTGTATCAGTTCTGTTATACTCACATACATTATTTTAACACTTTTAGAAACTTCAGAGTGTTTCCTATCCAATAGTACTAATTATGTGCTTATCCTATTTTCTGGGCCTGAGTGGCAGGCATTATACTTTGGGCACGCCAGACTCTCCAAAACGTCACCTCTGCTGCCACTCCCTAAGAAGTTAAGCATGTCCCAGTTTAGGTCACTTAGCAGCACGAGCTCTGAAGATAGATGGAGGGGCAATCAGTTCACATATGGTGTCCAGAGCACAGCTGGGGCAAAGGGTGGTCTATAGCAAACGGCAACAGTGAGAGAGTTGTTTCTAGAAAGGTGGATTTTTAAAAGTAGAAGTTCAAATTGTTTGGGTACAGACCTGGATCGTAAGACAGAACTCTACAGGCTATCTCTGCAGGAGATTGCAACACCGCCCCCTTTGGCCATTCCATCTTTGGCCACTCCGTCTGAAAATGTTGTAGTAGGGATGGAGATTTCAGGGTTTTTGGTGGTCTTCCTATGCCAGAATTCAGACAGGCCGGCCATCTTGAGGAATCATTTAACCATCCTGAGGAGTCGTTTGGCAGCCTGATAAGTCATTTTGCCATCTTCAGGAGTCATTTGGCCACCTTGAGGAGTCAGTTGGCCATCTTGAGGAGTCGTTTGGTCATCTTGAGGAGTGGGCAGCCTACCAGGTGTCAACAGCACATGGCAGAGTGCAGCGAAGATGAACAGCACGGGTGTTTCGGTTATAATTAAGCCTCTACTGAATGCTGTTCTGACGTTATAATTGGCACAAACTGGAAATCAAGGGTTGTCTGTGTGTGAGAGGAGTGTAATTACTGTTAGTTGCAGCTATGGTGTTGCGGGAGGTGAGTGGGTGGTACTGTCACAGGTGGGGAACATAAAGTGACACTGTGAGTTTCCTGCCTCTCATCTCACAATATATCCATCCTCCAGTGAAATTACAACTGTGGGCTTTTTTGGTGTATAACTTTCCCAATAAAACAATCCATTGGAAAACAAGGATTGGTTTGTGAGACAGGTGACCGGTGACCTCATGGTTTTGTGCTACACATTGGATCCTGCCAAGAACCTGCCTCGTGCATTAGTGAAAAATCCATGTCAGTAGAATCGCATGTGAATTGCTGTGTATTTTTTTATTCCTGTTGGAAGAGCCATGTTTTCAGTCTGCATACAAACACAGTAAGCCTACTAAGTGGTAATGGGATTGAATGGGTTCAGATACGAATATCAACTGTATACATATGTTACATCCTAAATGACTAAGTAAAACCTTACTAGATACATCAATTTCTACATAAAGCTCTTTTAGAACATAAAAGGCGTGGGGGGTGGAGACCAGGCAGAACTGATATGGTTGATGAAAAAGAGGAGGGACTTAATTAAAATGTCAGACTTGGGCTGTGTAGTCACTAGTCAGTGTAATTCCCTTTCTGTCAGGGTCTTTCTTTATCTCCTGTCACTCATCATCCCTGTCTTGGCGGTTAGGTGGACTACACAGCTCTCCCTACCAGCTCACCCATCACTCATCATCCCTGTCTTGGCGGTTATGTGGACTACACAGCTCTCCCTACCAGCTAACCCACCACTCATCATCCCTGTCTTGGCGGTTATGTGGACTACACAGCTCTCCCCACCAGCTCACCCATCACTCATCATCCCTGTCTTGGCGGTTATGTGGACTACACAGCTCTCCCCACCAGCCCATCCATCACTCATCATCCCTGTCTTGGCGGTTAGGTGGACTACACAGCTCTCCCCAACAGCTCATCCATCACTCATCATCCCTGTCTTGGCAGTTAGGTGGACTACACAGCTCTCCCCATCAGCCCTTCACTCATCATCCCTGTCAGGAATCAGAACATACAGTAAAACACCTCTACTCATAATGTCATGAAAGCCTTCAACTGGTAATCCTGCCTCTCTGTACCTGTCACCCCTCCTCAATACCTCATCCTCCTCTCCCGTCCTCCCCTATCATGGTTGAATACTCCCTGCTACTGGTCTGGCGATCCCTTAAAAATCTTCTCCTGTGTATTTTTTCTCTCTCATGAATCAAGAAGAAGTGATTGATTAAAGACAATGGAATGGAATCTCCAGCCCAGGTTTCCTGCCAGGTGCACCTCTCTTTTCCCATGTAATCTATTCTTCCCCAGACTGAAGCCCGGGCCCCTGTCATAGGGTACATTGCATTGATGAACAGAACAAAACAAACATTTTCTTCACAGTTATTAGGAGAGTTTGAAGTAGAGAAAGAGGATACAAAACAAATGGAAACACCAAACAGCGAGTAAGAAATAACTGTGGGTTGCTATGAGAATACATAACTCTGTTCAAACTGTCTCTGAATAGCGCCCGTCAACAGATTTCACGTCTGTCCATCTTTAAATTGACTCACACATTGCCTTCTCCCTCCCTAGCACACCGTTGTGTTTCTCTATGGCCAGATATATTACATCTGATATAGGTGGCTGATCTCTCTAACTGAACTGGAACTGCAGCAGTATTCCCTGCCAAGCTGGCCTTAAAAGCATATCGTTGTGGATGACGCATCGATTTTCAGTCTAGTGCAGCTTTCCTTCTCAGTCAGCGGGAAACGGGGAGCAATCAGAGCAGAACTTATCAGAACGTTCAGGACAGAGCCGGGATTTTTTTGGGGAATTCAAATGTATCACAAAGGCAAGAGCTTGGCCGTAGAATACATATTCAGGGGAACATTTAGTACCCCCAATATAAACAGACCCTCTACAAAGAGAAGAGCATCTGAGGTTTCTGAAGTTAGGAATAATTATGTAAGGAAGTAAGTGAATAACTTCTGCTATATCAACCAGCAGGCTAGCTAACTAGGCTTTGTCTTAACAACCATCTTTTACAAACAACATAATGTGAAATAGAAGGGAATGGTGGGATTCATGCTTTGTTGTTGGATAGTTAACTATCTATTTAGTTAACTATCCAGTTAACTACCTTGTTAACTACCTAGTTAACTACCAATGCTGTTGTATTGTCACAGCTCAGCCTCTATGAGTGATGCTGTTGTATTGTCACAGCTCAGCCTCTATGAGTGATGCTGTTGTATTGTCACAGCTCAGCCTCTATGAACGATGCTGTTTATTGACACAGCTCAGCCTCTATGAGCGAAGCTGTCTATTGACACAGTTCAGCCTCTATGAGCGATGCTGTTGTATTGACACAGCTCAGCCTCTATGAGTGATGCTGTTGTATTGACACAGCTCAGCCTCTATGAGCGATGCTGTTGTATTGACACAGCTCAGCCTCTATGAGCGATGCTGTTTATTGACACAGCTCAGCCTCTATGAGCGATGCTGTTGTATTGACACAGATCAGCCTCTATGAGTGATGCTGTTGTATTGACACAGCTCAGCCTCTATGAGCGATGCTGTTGTATTGACAC
>QNTS01007078.1:2273-44669 GCA_003317085.1 Hucho hucho
CCCTCCAAGCTCGTCATTAAGCTCGAGACCCTAGGTCTCGACCCAGCCCTGTGCAACTGGGTCCTGGACTTCCTGACGGGCCGGCCCCAGGTGGTGAGGGTAGGAAACAACATCTCCACCCCGCTGATCCTCAACACTGGGGCCCCACAAGGGTGCGTTCTCAGCCCTCTCCTGTACTCCCTGTTTACCCATGACTGCGTGGCCAAGCACGCATCCAACTCAATCATCAAGTTTGCTGACGACACTACAGTGGTAGGCTTGATTACCAACAACGACGAGACGGCCTACAGGGAGGAGGTGAGGGCCCTCGGAGTGTGGTGTCAGGAAAATAACCTCTCACTCAACGTCAACAAAACAAAGGAGATGATTGTGGACTTCAGGAAACAGGAGAGGGAGCACCCCCCTATCCACATCGACGGGACAGTAGTGGAGAAGGTGGAAAGTTTTAAGTTCCTCGGCGTACACATCACAGACAAACTGAAATGGTCCACCCACACAGACAGCGTGGTGAAGAAGGCGCAACAGCGCCTCTTCAACCTCAGGAGGCTGAAGAAATTTGGCTTGTCACCAAAAACACTCACATTATCCTGTCGGGCTGTATCACCGCCTGGTACGGCAACTGCTCCACCCACAACCGTAAGGCTCTCCAGAGGGTAGTGAGGACTGCACAACACATCACCGGGGGTAAACTACCTGCCCTCCAGGACACCTACACCACCCGATGTCACAGGAAGGCCAAAATGATCATCAAGGACAACAACCACCCAAGCCACTGCCTGTTCACCCCGCTATCATCCAGAAGGCGAGGTCAGTACAGGTGCATCAAAGCTGGGACCGAGAGACTGAAAAACAGATTCTATCTCAAGGCCATCAGACTGATAAACAGCCATCACTAACATTGAGTGGCTGCTGCCAACATACTGACTTAAATTTCGAGCCACTTTAAATAAGAGGAATTGGATGTAACAAATGTATCACTAGCCACTTTAAACAATTTTGTATATAATGTTTACATATCCGACATTACTCATATCAAATGTATACACTGTACTCTAAACCATCTACTGAATCTTGCCTTTGCCGTTCGGCCATCTCTAGCCACTTTAATAATTATAATTGGATGAAATAAATGTATCACTAGCCACTTTAAACGATGCCATTTATACAATGTTTACATATCCTACATTACTCATCTCATATGTATATACTGTACTTCATACCATCTACTGCATCTTGCCTACGCCGGTCAGCCATCGCTCATCCATATATTTATATGAACATACTTGTATTCATTCCTTTACTCTTGTGTGTATAAGGTAGTTGTTGTGAATTTGTTAGATTACTTGTTAGATACTACTGCATGGTCGGAACTAGAAGCACAAGCATTTCGCTACACTCGCATTAACATCTGCTAACCATGTGTATGTGACAAATAAAATTTGATTTTGTATTTGATATGTACATCCTGTCCTTCCATTCTCACGCTCTCGAGTGAGTGTTTATTTAACCAGATAGTGCATCTGTTCTTTTGAAGTAAAGCCTGTGTTTACATTAAAGCTGTCATGATGATTGATGTGTAGTGACCTCGTTGAACTGTAGAATATGTTTGAACATTTGAAAGAGTATGGCCCCCCGGAAGTTCTCACAGTATCGTGTGAGTGTTTATGTGACCTGAAAGTGCAGCTGTTCCTTTGAAGTAAAGCCTGTGTTTACATTAAAGCTGTCAAGGTATTTTATGGGTCACGTGGTTATGCCCCTATATGTGTGGTTATGCCTCTATATATATAAACATCCTGTCCTTCCGTTCTCACGCTAGCGAGTGAGTGTTTATGTAGCCTGATAGTGCAGCGGTTCCTTTGAAGTAAAGCCTGTGTTTACATTAAAGCTGTCAAGGTGATTGAAGGGTAGTGACCTTGTTGAACTCTGGAATGTGTTTGAACGTTTGATGCATCTGTTTAGGGTAAAGCAGGTGTTTACATTAAAGCTGTCATGATGATTTATGTGTAGTGACCTCGTTGAACTGTGGAATGTGTTTCAACATTACATGGTCCCTGTTGTAGTGAACTTAGGGCCTGGCTGTTGTATATGAAAACAGTAATGTCCGGGGTGTAGGTCAGCCACAGTTAAAGTAAGCGCTGTGAACACTACAAGCGCCCTCGATAAACCCCAGAACACTAAAGAAATTAAAATAAACCCAGAACACTAAAGAAGAAATTAAACATGTCTCCTAGGCCAATTGTAGGTGTTTTGTGTTCCTCGGGTCAAGAACACAAGTACAACCATTGAAGACATTCTTTGTGATGCCCCTGATTGTTTTAATGGATAATGATGGATATGATTGACGGCCAGACTCCAAAGTGACAATTCTCGATAGTTCCAATGCAACCAAATCAGTTAGTTCGTATGTATAAAATCAGTTCAATAAAAACGTGTAACAGGTATGCATTTAAGTACTAAAGATTTTAAAAATGCAATTTACATTGAAAGAAATATCAAGCTCTCTCTGTCTCAACACAAAAGATGAGGGGTGTGTGTGCGGGCATATGTGTGTGTGTGTGGGGGGGGGGCGTGTGTGTTTAAAACAATGTTTTTTTCTAAACAATTCAACATTAACGGGTCATTTGCACATAAGGCTTTCCAAACAAACGTTTTTCCCGAGCATCTCATTTACCTTCAAAGAGGTTGAAATATCCGGCTCGCTCTCTGTCTATGTAACTCAATAGGTGTGTGTGTGTGTGTGTGTGTGTGTGTGTGTGTGTGTGTCTGCAATTGTGTCTGAAACAATATGAGCAGGATTTTCACTCACAGAGAGAATCTTGAAAATAATCAAAAGGCCTTATTTTATTTGAAAACAGTCTTTCCTACAATAGACAATTATAAATATAAACATTTAAAGGGAATTAAAGTGTAGTACTGTGCGGTAATAATATATATATGTTGTATAAAATGTTTTGTGTATAAAAACATTCTGGCTTGTTTAAATATTGCGTAGTAAAATTGTTTACATAATTATAACATGTTTAAAAAGGTCTGTACTAAAGATTTAGAATTAAATAAAGGGTTATAAAATTGTATCTTACCTTTTAATGAAAGACATCTCACTTTATGTCTCAGTGTCTCAGAGAAAGAATTCTCGATATCTGTCTGTCTCAGTGTCTCAGAGAAAGGATTCTGGGAAAGATGGGGTGTGTGTGCGGGCGTGTGTGTGTGGGGGAGTGTGTGTGTCTCTGCAATTGTGTTTGAAACAATTCAACATTAGGGGTCATTTACACATAAGGCTCTCCAAACAGCAGGTGTTATTTCCCGATCAAAAGTCAATCCCACCCTCCAACAGAGAATAGGCCTATACACCCCCAGGTCTTACAATGTCTCAAGTAGGTAACATAAGCTCATCTGAAAACAACAAGATAGGTAAAGAGACTTCGGCAAGCCTTTACACATGGAGAATTTTGAAGGTGAGTTGCAATTACCCTCTAAAGAATGCTTTTAACTATGCATGTTACAATCTAAAGAATTTAAATATGCAGGTATATGTATATATTGTCTATTATAAAAGTAGTGTATTTAATAAGGTATTCTATAAATATATATATTTATATATTGAATGAGAGATGGGGTTATTGTTACAGGCTTTTGTTTTTTTATATGTTAAACGAGAATGGACTAGGGCCCTATATAGGAATTTAAGCAGTTCGACACATACAACAACACAGAGTTACACATGGAGTAAAACAAACATGCAGTCAATAATACAGTAGAAAAAAACAAATCTATATACAAAGAGTGCAAATGAGTGCCATCCGAACAGCAATGGACAAGGCATATTGACATTGAGGAGAGGCATGCTTAGCCGAGTGATCATAAGGGTCCAGTTAGTAGTGAGGCTGGTTGGGGACACGGCGATTCAGACAGCTAGCCGGGGGTAGCAAGCTAGCACAGGCTAGCAGGCCGGCTAACAAAGACGGAGGAAGTCTGTTTATAGCCTCCTCGTACGTTTCCGTCTGTAGACCAGTCGTGATGGGTTAGTGGGGTTCAGTGTGGTAAAGGGGACCAGGCCAATTGGCAAAATAGGTAATAGTGGCCCAAGAAATTGTCAGATGGACCTGTTTAGCTAGCAGCCGATATTGAATAACCCCCTCGGGCAGATAACGTCTATTGTTATAAAATCACTTCTCATTGTGTACATTTCAAGGTTTCACAAACATAAAACAACTATCTAGTTAATGTTTCTCAAACTAACACACTTGAGTGTCCTATTTACTAAAGAACAATCAATAAAACAAAACACAAAAAGTTGCAATATTAACTGTATACCTGTCATTCTATACTGAAAACAGGTACATTCTGAAAGATGTTGTTGATGTGATAAGTTTTTTTATTCACGTCTCAATTTAGGAGAATACTGTCTTTTTTAATTTAATTAAATTGTATTATTTATGTTGTCTCATACCATGCTAATACACTACCAAGCAATGCAAGCGGATGTGGAATTAACCCCATAACAGTTGTGTCTTTTTTCATCACGAGTAGTGAGAGGGTTGTTCCTACTTTTTGTGTGTCCCTATGTGTGTGAGTTCCATATCTTTGTGTGTTATGATATAAACATTCACTGCCCAGGTACACCACCCCGATCGCGTTGGCTACTATAAACTGAGTTACGTAGCCATGGCTTGCTACAGTTGAAATCGGAAGTTTACATACACCTTAGCCAAATACATTTAATCTCAGTTTTTCACAATTCCTGACATTTAATCCTTATAAAAATGTCCTGTCTTTGGTCAGTTAGGATCACCACTTTATTTTAAGAATATGAAATGTCAGAATAATAGTAGAGAGAATGATTTCTTTCATATTTTATTTCTTTCATCACATTCCCCTGGTGGGTCAGAAGTTTGCATACACTCAATTAATATTTGGTAGCATTGCCTTTAAATTGTTTAACTTGGGTCAAACGTTTCAGGAAGCCTTCCACAAGCTTCCCAAAATAAGTTGGGTGAATTTTGGCCCATTCCTCCTGACAGAGCTGGTGTAACTGAGTCAGGTTTTCAGGTTTCAGGTTCAGTTCCGCCCACAAATTTTCTATGGGATTGAGGTCAGGGCTTTGTGATGGTCACTCCAATACCTTGACTTTGTTGTCCTTAATGACTCCAACCTAAGTGTTTGTAAACTTCCGACTTCAACTCCATATACACACACGTGATCGTAGTTCGTCTATTTCATTACCGATTGATTGTACGCTGGCTATTTCGCCCATCAGATGGGAGCCTCCACCACCGAGAGGTCCATTTCCCTTCTGTATGGGCGGGCGTTGGAGTGGGCTACGGCTGTCAGAGAGAGGAGAGGCGGCTCTGTTCAGGGCGGTCTTCGACCATCCACCAGAGAAGTAGGTGAGCGACTTCATCAGAGTTCCCAGACCACTGCGGAGTATGCCCTCACCTTTACCTGTGACAGCCTCCAGCAGATGGAATGAGCCGGCGTTCCGCACCCTATTCCAGAGAGGACTGCAAAGAGGTCTAGAAGGAGTTGGCGTGTCGGGATGTACTTTCCTTGGACGCACTCATCGCGATGGCCAGCCGTCTGGATAACATTCTTCAGGAGCGCCGGTGCCCACCGCACTCATCTCACTCCTTTGGCCGTCCTGAGGCAGAGCCTGAACCCATTGTGGCCAGGAGGGGCTTCAGCAATGTCTGTTGCATCCCAGCCTGGGATCCATGAGAGCTGAGGGGCGGCCCTGTCAACATCCGCCTCCCGGGAAAGGCGTGGGTACTCCAATGTTTTTCTGCCTAAACGTTCCTGATTTCCATTTCACTGGTTGGCTGTCCCTAATGTTGATTCTACCTCTCTAGTGGATTCTGGTGCTGAATTTCATCTCCTCCATGAATATCTCCTTGTACCCGCTCTCCTCTTCTCTAACCAGTCCACGCCGTGGATAATAGACCATTGGGATCTGGCATTATCACACACGTCACAGCACCACTCACCTTCACCGTGTGATCCATGCACCAGGAGAGCCTTCCCTTCCTCATAATCACCACACCAGTGCACAAAGTCATCCTCAGCCTCCCGTGGCTCCAACGTCATGACCCCACCATCTCCTGGTTGAGGATGGAAATCACTGACTGGGCACCCGGATGCCGAAGAACCTGCTTTCCCTTGCCCAGCGGTTCCATGTTGGTTGAGAGTCCTGTGGTTGCCCGCCATCCCAGAGGTTTACCAGGATCTACGGGAGGGGTAAAGCCACCGGTTGCCTTCCTCATCACCCCAGGGACTCGGCCATCGACATGCTAGAAGGCTCTGCGCAGCAGTGTCTACCCTCTGTTGGTGGCTGAGACCGAGGCTATGGAGGAGTACATCCAGGAGGCTTTCCAACAGGGTTTTGTCCGCTCATCCACCTCTCCTGCATCAGCAGGCTTCTTCTTCATGACTAAGAAGGATGGGGGTCTGCGTCCCTGCATTGATTACAGAGGTCTTAATTCCATCACCACTAAGTATCCCTACCCTCTCCCGCTATTGAACAGCTATGCGGGGCCTGCTTTTTTTATGAAGCTAGACCTGCGGAGTGCCTACAATCTTATTCGCATCCGAGAGGGGGATGAGTGGAAAACGGCCTACAGCATGACGTCTGGGTACTACGAGTACTTGGGGATGCCTTATGGATTAGCAAATGCTACATCAGTGTTTCAGGCATTCATGAACGAGGTGTTCCAGTACATGATCGGGCGCCAGATGGTTGTGTATATCGACGACATCCTGGTCTACTCAGCCACCTTGGAGGATCACATTGCTCACGTCCGAGTAGTCCTGAGACACCTCCTGGATAACCACCTTTATGTTAAAGCGGAAAAGTGCCAGTGCCATCAGGTTGATGTCTCCTTCTTGGGGCACTGGGTCAGCCCACAGGGGATGAGTATGGATGAAAGGAAGATCGAAGCAGTCAGGTCATGGCCAGTCCCAACCACCATAAAGGGGCTCCAAAGGTTTCTGGGGTTTGCCAACTTCTACCGCCGCTTCAGCTCTATTGCCTCTCCTTTCACTTCTCCTCAAGGGTAGTCCTAGTTGGTGTGTAGTCCTGCAACCAATGAGGCCTTACGCCTGCTGAAGGGGTGTTTCACCTCCACCCCATTGCTGAAACACCTAGATCCTACACTGCCCTTTGTGGTGGAGGTGGATGCCTCAGAAGTGGGTGTGGGAGCCACCTGTCCCAAAGCCAAGGTAACCCACAGAAATTGTATCCATATGCATACTTCTCAAAAGAAACTGTCTCCTGCAGAGAGGAACTATGACAATGAAAGGGACGACATAAACCTAAATAGAAACTGATAATCGTGCAGGACTTCAGTATTAGAATAAAGTGATGGCACCGACAGAGATGGTCGCCTCGCTTCGCTGTGCAGTATGTTTTTATGTATTATTTCTTACATTGTTACCCCAGGAAATCTTAAGTCTTATTACATACAGCAGGGAAGAACTACTGGATATAAGAGCAACGTCAACTTACCAACATTACGACTTTCCCGAAGTGGATCCTCTCTTCGGACCACTACCACCCAGGACAATGGATCTAATCCCAGCAGCTGACCGAAAACAACGGCGACGCAGAAGGGGCAGGTGGAGCGGACTTCTGGTCAGGCTTTGTAAACGGCACATCGCTCACCACTCCAGAGTATACTACTCGCCAATGTCCAGTCTCTTGACAACAAAGTAGATGAAATTCGAGCAAGGGTTGTTTTATGGAAACATTGCTATCTTGGGATATGTTGTCGGAATTGGTCCAGCCACCGGGATTCTCCATGCATCGCGCCGACAGAGATAAACACCTCTCTAAGAAGAGGAAGGGCGGGGGTGTATGCTTTAGGATGAACAACTCATGGTGTGATCATAACACACAGGAACTCAAGTCCTTCTGCTCACCTGACCTAGAATTCCTTACAATCAAATGCAGGCCATTCTACATACCAAGAGAATTCTCATCAGTTATAGTCACAGCTCTGTACATCCCACCTCGATGGCCCTCAAGGAACTTCAATAGACTCTGTAAACTATATACCCGGAGGCCGCATTTATTGTAACTGGGGATTTTAACAAAGCAAATTTGAGATCAATGTTACATAAATGTTATCAGCATATTGATTGCACAACACGTAGGGCTAATACTCTCGACCACTGCTACTCTAACTTCCACGATGCATACAAAGCCCTCCCCCGCCCTCCCTTTGGCAAATCCGACCACTACGCCATCTTGCTCGTACCAGTGACGAGAACCATTCAACACTGGTCTGACCAATCGGAAGCCACGCTCCAAGATTGTTTTGATCACACGGACTGGAATATGATCCGGTCAGCCTCTGAGAATGACATTGACCTATACTCTGACTCAGTGAGTGCGTTTATAAATAAGTGCATTGGAGATGTCGTACCCACTGTGACTATTAAAACCTACCCTAACCAGAAACTGTGGACGGATGGCGGCATTCAAGAAAAACTGACAGTGCGATCGACCGCATTTAACCATGGAAAGAGGTCTGGTAATATGGCTGACTATAAACAGTGTAGTTATTCCCTCCGCAAGGCAATCAAACAAGCGAAATGCCGGCACAGGGACAAGGTGGAGTTGCACCCCGCCACACTGGCAACACTTTAAGGGGCATTGCACTAATAATGGTGCTGACTAGGGATACGTTCCTGCTGTTCTGTTCTTAGTGCCAGTCTGCACGTTCAAACTAAAACAATGTAACTAATAATGGCATCTTCATGCTTTCGTCAATAAAATGATAAAAAAAATACTCTCTCAACTTCAATGTTTATTTAGTTATGAATCCATAATGAATTACTATGGGAATAAATATCACTGAATTACAGAAATATCCTCCAATCCTCTATATGTAATTATTTGATATATGTAGAAATGTTATTCTCTTAGTGTAACAGTCAGGGAATTGAACCCTGGTCTCCGGCGTGCCCGCACGACACGGGGATTCTTTAACTAAATAGCCCAGTACTGTACTCCCGACTGTCATGTTATACAGTGCCATTTTTCCATTCCATCCTAACAGAAACCGAGTGTTTTAAATTTTTCTTGAAATAGAAACACCATAATATTAATCAAATTAATTAAGCAAAATGTCTTGAATCAGTCCCATATACTATGATCTTACAACAATTCTTCTAGTACAGCCACTATTGAAGGCTATCAAATGCTTCTCAAAGATGCCCTCTGGTGATGCAACTAGCATTAATGGTACCAGTGGTTCACACTTAAATAACATGCCATAGAAGTCTGCAACTACACTGCAACTTTTAAATTATGAACCACTGTACTTGCCCTCCAGAGTGCACCTAAGTCCCTACGGGGGTAAAAGATTGGCTGTTGACCTGGGCACACACAACCCTCGCCGCTGGACACCCAGGTATCATCTGCACCATTCAATCTCTCGCTCCACATTGGCACGGGATGTCAACTCCTGCTCCGTATGTGCCCAAATCAAATCTTCCTGGCACACACCAGCAGGGAAACTCCTTCCCCTTCCCGTGCCTTAGCGGCCTTGGTCCCATTTGTCTATAGACTTCGTCACTTATCGGCCCCTTTCAGGGTTTTGCCACTTATGGTTCTTGTTGACAGATTCTTTAAATTATGCTGTTTTATCCCTCTCTCTGATCTACCTACCGCTCTCCAGGTTGCTGAGGCACTATTCCAGCAGGTCTTCCGGCACTATGGCCTTCCCAAGAACATGGTTTCTGACCGTGGTCCCAATTCATGTCGCGGGTATGGAGAGCCTTTATGGAGAAGCTGGGGGCCACGGACAGCCTCACATCTGGGTACCGGCCTCAGTCCAATGGGCAGATGGAGAGGATCAACCAGTAGCTGTGGAGGTTCCTTAGGAGTCACTGCCAGGATCAACAGGGGGAGTCGGCCCTGTTCCTTCCCTGAGCGGAATACGCCCAGAACTCACTCCTCCACCGAGCGGACTCCCTTCCAGTGCGTCCAGGGATACCAGCTGGCCCTGGCTCCGTGGACTCCGAGCCAGACCGAGGCCCCTGCAGTGGACGAGTGATTCCGGCGTGCAGAGGTGGTGTGGAACGCCTCCCAGAGTCAGTTTATAGTGGAATGTTGACTCTGTTAATACAAGCTTTTAGAGAATTAAAATGGAACGCTGTAGACTTTAATATGCTGTGTCAAGGAGCAAATCTGAAGTCAAATGGCAACCTATTCCATACATAGGGCTTTGGCTAAAAGTAGAGCACTATCCAGTGGTGTAAAGAACTCAAGAATACTTTAAAGTACTACTTAAGTATATTACTGAGTAACTTTTACTCAAGTCATTTTTCTACTAAGATATCTTAACCTTTTCTCAAGTATGACAATTGGGTACTTTTTCCACCACAGGCACTATGTTTCTTTTCCCAAAATGGCACCCTGTATAGTGCACACCTTTTTTGGCCGGAGCCACAGCGTCATATAATGCCACAAAAGTTGTGCACTGTAGAGAGAATAGGGTGCCACTTGGGACACAGCCCCGTGTATTCAAATCATTTATTTGGGGAATTTCATTTTAAATTTTTTTTTTTAATTAAGTCAGATGACATACATTTTCATTCATTTTACAAATATATTACATCAAAACTGAGACCCTCCAGCCCAACCCCAGCCTAGGGTCGGCCATAAGTAAAAAAAATTAAAAAGAATCATGAAATTATTTTTAGGCCATATCGCCCAGCCTTACAGGGACACTGACCTGGTGGTTTTTCTAGACCAAAAAGAGGATTAAGTGGTGTGAGTGACAAGGGGTGTGACAAGGGGGCATGGTCAGCACGGCTTAATTTTGTATAATTTTACAGGCCCTCATCTTGGTGGGTTTTTTTTATAGCATTTTTTTTTCCATTTTAATGTACGTTTCCTGCATTTCTCAGAATTTCTCCATGGAGCCAAGATACAGTTTTGCACTTTGAGTTTAATTTCCTGCATTTTTACATATTTTGCCATGGAGCTGAGAGAAAAGGTTGCAGAGTTAAAGCACATTTTCAAGGATTCTACATATTCGGCATACTGTGAAATTAATTGTTTGGGAATTTTCAATTCCCCTGGACTGTTTAGCTTTTGTTTTAGTGATTATTAGTTATCAAAAATTAAATTATAATAAATATGTCTATTTATCTACATACTTCATTCCCGAAAATGTATTTACATTTTCTTAGTGCTATAACCTATAAACAAGGATACTGCATACCCAATAAAACAGGGGCTGCAATCCAAGCATGGCAGGAGACTGCAGACCTGCAAACTAGGTAGCTAACTTAGGGCCTAGTAAAGCAGGGGGCTCTAAGCGTGGAGCTGCATACCCGATAAGCCAGGGGGGCGCAATCCGAGCAGGGCAGGGCCAAGCTGGATAGGATACCTAGGGCTTGGCAGAGCAGAAAACTTAGATGCTACTGGTACAGGGGACTGTGGACTTAGAACGTCAGAGGACTGGGGGCCTAGCACTATGGCTGGAGTCCAGGAACACAAGTCAGAAACCTGCAACTAGGGCCTGAGACTGAGGGCTGGGTATTGAAGGAAACAGAGCTTACTGGGGTGGCAGGATAGACTGGACCTATCAGGAAGGTAGGGAACTTTGAACGAACCACGGGGGAAGGTTACACTGGACCTACTTGAGGGGCAGGACACACAACCTCTTAAGCATCATTAAGGAGCGCTGGGGTGCTAGCGCCCCGTTTCCGACACTACCCGGTGAAATGTAAGGCGCCAAATTCAAAATCCAAAAGTTGAATTATTAAACATTCATCAATATACAAGTGTTGCATAGTAATCCAAAGCTCTGATTCTTGGCAATATCACAGCGTTGTGTGATTTCAAAAAGGCTTTATGGCAAAAGCACAACATTTGATTGTTTGAAGATAGCACCACACATATTTTCCACATTAGCATAAATTCATATCCAGCGCGGGTCACACAAAACCCATATAAGAGCTAAAATAAAATCACTTACCTTTCGAAGAACTTCTGCTGAGGGCATCCCAAGTGTCCAAGGAAGACATCCAATGGTTTTTTTGTTAAAAAAAGTCAATTATTATATCCATAAATCTCCGTTTGGTTGGCACGTTATGTTCAGAAAATACACCGTTGAGTTGCCCATTGAACCGTGAAGAGTATGCGTTCAAAGTATACCTATCAACTTTGTCCAAACATCATTTATAATGTATCCTTAGGTACACTTTTATGTATATTTACTATAATATTTTAACCGGATGATAACCTGAACGATAGGAAAGGAAAAAAACAAAGAGAGCGCGAGACCGTGAACGCGCATGTCCTTCTATTGACTTCCTGGGTCTAAATTCTTCTTCTATTCGCTTCTAATTCAACCTAACGTCATGAAACCCTGTCTAAAGACTGTTGACATCCAGTGGAAGCCTTGGGTACTGCAGTCGGAGTCCTAGATAACAGCAAATCCCATTGGCAGCTTGGAGAAAAAGGTCATCAAAAGAAAAAACTGCAAATCCGGATGGATTTTCGCCTGCTATATCAGTTCTGTTATACTCACAGACATTATCTTAACGGTTTTAGAAACTTCAGAGTGTTTCCTATCCAATAGTACTAATGTGCATATCCTAGTTTCTGGGCCTGAGTGGCAGGTATTTTACTTTGGGCACGCCAGACTCTCCAAAACTGACACCTTGGCTGCCGCTCCCTAAGAGGTTTTAAAGCATGAACAAGCTATACCTGGACACTCTACACCAGTGTTACTCACAATCTTTTGTAAGGGGGCCACTTTGGGTTGAGACAATCATTCAGAAGGCTGCACACATCTTTAATTTGTTGTACTTTTTCTTCCAATATTATCAATTAGCAATAGAGAGCAAATTCTGAGCAACAGAGCACATGCAATTGATTTGATGTACAGCACATAAAAAATATATACATACACGCAAATAGGCTACATCACATGTATAAGACCCATATTAAAGGGTTACCTCAGTAGTTGGATGAGCGAAAATGTCCCTTTTGCTCCTTGACAGAATTCATTCTAAATGTATAGTCTGTTGTTGCTATCCTTGTGAGGCAATCCAGGTATGCATTGTTCAGTCTGTTTCTCGGTTTTTGTTTCACAATGTTCATTGTCGATTCCCTTCTCCTTCCCTCGTATGTTTGTGGTGCCGTCAGTGCACACAGATGCCAGATTTGACCAGTCAATATTAAATCAGCAAAAAATTTAACAAGGGCTTTCAGAATATCTTCTCCTCGTGTTTGTCCCTGAAGGGGCAGTAAACATAAAAGTTCCTCTCTGAACGACTCGTTTTTGAGCGAAGCGGACCCAAACACATAATTGGGAAATGTCACTTACATCAGTGCTTTTGTCAAGCGCAGTACTAAAACACGGTGCCACGGATATGTCAGTAATCAGTTGCTTAGCGATGTCCTTGCCGATGTCTTCTATGTCTTGTTATGGTCGAGTGAGAGTTGCAGTCCATTAATTTGCTTTAAAATAGCTTCCTTTATTTGTGAAATCAGCATACAATATTTCGACTGAGGCCAAAAAACATTATTTGACAATCTCCACATCTGAAGGCCTTCTTGTTTCTCGCGAGTATCCAAGCAATCTCACATGTTGCCTCTGTCATTTTCTCTGCAACAGTGCTAGAGCTGTCCATTTGTTGTTGTCCTATGATTCACGCTATTTTGTTGTTTCTGAGGTTGCTTTGTGGCGGATATGTTGTCAAAGTGGGCATGGTGATACTGGAAATGTCGCTCTAAATTTTCTCCTTTAAAACAATTGACTGCCTTCTGGCAAATAAGACAAAGTGAGCTAGACACATTATGCAGTACAAAAAAATACTTGTCTGTCCATTTCTCTTGCAACTTTCTGTGTTCTTCTTGAATCAACCATATCCTTCTCTTAGCCACTGGAGCCACGTTAGCTAGCTGCTGTTCCCCGCCGCCATCTTCCTGATTTTCCTGGTTTTCCGTGGTTGTTCGTTCATAGCGGTCACTTTGTTCTCCAGTTCTTCCCCCTAATTTTAAATTGTCAATAAATTTACGCTTCTTTTTTACAATAAATTGAGCCATGTCTATCAGACTGCAAAATTAGCTAGTAGCAAACTGATGTGTGTTGGTCGCTGTAGCTGAGCAGTTGCGTTTTATTTCGGCCTTTCTGTTCAACATCTGCGCTATACTGCCATCTATCTGCCATCCAGGGAATAATAGATATATTTCAATTAAGTGATTCAGGCCTGCATTAAACAAATGTAATTGAAATTGTATCATTATCTATTATGAATGGAAAATCAGTGCGAGCTGCAAATTAAGGGCTCACGGCCTGCACAATGAGTACCACAACTCTACACCTACCAGGTAAGCAGGAAATGGAAACTCTGATCCTACTGTGGCGGCAGGGAAATTGACATCAAGGTCAGGGGCGACCTCTGGTGAGTCACCCGGGGCAATGTCTGGCGAGTCCCCTGAGGCGAGGTCTGGAATGTCTGGAGGTAGCAGGTCCCTTGGGGCTGGAACTAGCACGGTGCTAGCAGGCGGGGCTGGAGAGGCCCCAATGTCCTGGCTGCACTTGACATCCAAGTGGCAGCTCCATCCTATGAGCAGGTGAAGAATCCCCCGCTGGCTTGGGATCCGGGCCAGGAGCAGCAGGTGGAGGCTTTGTGGTTAAAGGTTCCAGGGCAGCAGACAGTCGAACCTTGGGCACCCGAGCATCGGCCTCATCTAGCAGGACATCCCTACGGGGAGGAGAGGACGAATCCGAAACGGCAACCAGAACGGGCCCCATGGCAGAGGCTGGTTGTGGCTCCACAATTGGAGCGGGTATCGCCTTAACAATGTCTAGTCGAGGCTCTGGCTGAGCGGGGTGCAGATCCGCGGTATGTCATTTGAGGGAGCAGCTAGGCCGCTCTGGTAGATACTACGTAGGCTCCAGCCGAGGGGGGACGGGAGCGACAACGATCTGCTGAATAACTGGGCCACCTTCGAGAGACAGTGAAAGTCCTAATGGTCCCGTGGAGGTTCTCTGGCCGGGGGGCCTGGAGTAGTGTCTCTCGGGGAAGTAGACACTCTGGGAATAACGGTGGTGCTCCTGACACGGTGACAGTGTCTCTAGCCAGGAGGGCCCAGATTGGTGGTGGTCAGGAGAATAGCAGCGGTACTGGTGCTCCCGTGGGGGAGACTGACCGGGAGGGCCTAGAGTACACCCTCGTGATCTCTTCCCTCTTACAGAGTAGCGCCTCGTAGTCCCTCAGCAGCTCCCAACTGGTGAGGGTGTGGTCACTACCTGGAGCAGGGCTTGTAGTAGTCTTTTAGATTTGAGAGGTACGCAAATCCTCGCAGATCATCTTCCTCAGCTGCATGACGGGTTTGTGTAGCGGTGTGGGCTGAGGTGGGTGTTGACAGGCGTCTTGTGGTAAAACTAGGGCTGTTGCGGTGACTATTACCGTTGAGTCACGTTAATCTCCTCTTATGCACTCCGGACATGCTTGGGGGAACCCAACTGGCTAACAACCGTCCCTCTAACCACTGACATTAATGCAAATGCAATCGAAAATCACATATCATCAAAACAGTATCATGCTTTTAAAACTCACCTCAATGTGATCTATCAATTTGAACAGGTTGACGACAGAGTGGAAAACATGGTCATGGTTTCAAAGCCAAACCACGAAATGGGAAGCGCTTTCTAAGGTGATGATTAATTCAAATAATTTAAGACGTTGCATGTAGAACACCGATATCCATATTAGAGATTATGCATAGGCCTGTATACTGCATGAGCCCAAGCCCCCCCCTCCCCCAAAAAATGAATTAAAATAATGATTTTGCCATTGTACAATACATAGCCTACCACAAATTACGCACAGCAGAATAACAAAATGTCTTTGGCATATAATTGGTCTAGCCTATACTCCATAATTAGAATTAGAATTTAATTTTCACCTTTGAGTGTGGACTGTATTATTATGCAGTCCACACTCAGTCTGGGAGAGAACGTATAGGCCTAAGCAATGATGTTGGTTCATTGATGGTGTAGGGTGGCTTAGAGTTAGCCTACAATTATAGTGAATTTGTATTTGATTTCGAATAGGTAAGTAAGAGGGAATTTATATTCTCATAATTAATACGCTGACACATTAATGCTACAGAATCTCACTCTCCTTCATTCCTTCCTTGAGCACGCAGAGTTTAATTAAATGTTTTTTTGTAAAAACATGTTACTATCGATGTTCCCGAACAGATTTGGTTTGCCAAATTAAGCATTGGGTAGCTGCAGGAACATGGTTGGAGAGCATACAGAGTTTTGGCAGAATATCACCTGTTGCACAGCGAGAGGCTGCATGCTCCTCAAACAGTGTTTGATGCATAAAATCAATGTTCTCATAAGCCCAGACGTTACTANTATATACAATCCGTGTGAAAGCAGAGTTCTGATCGCATTGGGACAAGTCTCGCACATCCAGGCTGCTGTGGGGTTGTTTTTCAGTGGCAGGGACTGGGAGACTACTCAGGATCGAGGGAAAGATGAACGGAGCAAAGTACAGAGAGAGATCCATGATGAAAACCTGCCCCAGAGCGCTCAGGACCTCAGACTGGGGTGAAGGTTCACCTTCCAAAAGAACAACTACCTTAAGCACACAGCCAAGACAACACAGGAGTGGCATTGGGACAAGTCTCTGAATGTCCTTGAGTTGCCCAGCCAGAGCCGGGTCTTCAACCCGATTGAACATCTCTGGAGAGACCTGAAAATATCTGTGCAGCTCCCCATCCAACCTGACAGAGCTTGAAAGAATCTGCAGAGAACAATGGGAGAAACTTGTGCCAAGCTTGTAGCGTAGCTGTAATCACTTCCAAAGGTGTTCAACAAAGGGTCTGAATACTTATGTAAATGTGATATTTCAGTTTAGTTGTTATTAAAAAAAGATTTACACCTGTTTTTGCTTTGTCATTATGGGGTATTGTGTGTAGATTGGTGAGAGAAAAACACATTTTATAAATGTTTGAATAAGGCGGTAACGTCACAGCATGTTTGTACTGTTCAGCAAGAAAGGACTGAATAACATGCAAATAAATGTGTTTCATTTGATTCAGCCATTGGGTTTTGGGGTCAGTTCCATTTCAATTCAAGAGGCAAATTGAATTTCCAACCCCTGAATTGAAAAGAGACATTTGTGACCCGTTTCAGGAAACTAGGCGTATGTCAAGGGTCACTACCTCACAGGAGAGGCGCTTGAACGTACATTTTTTAAATCAAAATGTGTTTTTTGGCCTTCTCGAACATGTGAACTTTAATATGCCTTAATAACTTGTATGCCATCTGTGAATACAATTGTTAAATTACATGCCTAGATGGTTAAGCCATGGAAAAAGCAAGCAACCTTCCCGCTAGCTATGATTGGCTGAGATAATGTATTGGCTGGACATACCGAGATAGGAGTTTGGATTGCTTTGCCATATGAACCCCCTGGATTCGGGTCTTTTGAAGCAAAATATGAAATGGTGTTTTTTACATTGGATAAAAGTAGAGACTCAGAGGGACTGGACGTACTGGGCTCTCTAAGCCTACAGGGAGCCGGCACCCTTCTACCCGGCTGTTCACTCACCCTCGCCTCACAGATGATGAGAGCTGGAATGTTGCGCACCGGGCTGTGGACACGCACCGGAGACACCGTACGCAGAGCCGGCACAGGATATCTCGGTCCAAGAAGGTGCACTGGAGACTTAGCGCGCAGAGCCGGCACCACTCTTCCAGGCAGCACACTCACCCTAGCCTGACAGATGAGTGGAGCTGGAATGTCGCGCACCGGGCTGTGGACACGCACCAGAGACACTGCACGCAGAACCGGTGCAGGATATACTGGTCCGAAGAGGCGCACCAGAGACCAGGAGCGCTGAGCCGGCACCACTCTTCCAGGCTGCACGCTCAACCTAGCCCGACAGATGAGGGGAGCTGGAATTTCGCGCACCGGCCTATGAACGCGCACTGGAGACACCGTGCGCATCACACCATAGCACGGCGTCTTACCAGTGCGACGCTCCCTCCAAAGAGCACGAGGAGTTAGCTCAGGAGTCCACCCTGAAATGGCCAACCTCCCCGTGTGCCCCCCAAAACATGTTTTGGGGGGCACACATACAATTAGCTTTGTCTATACAATTTAAACATAAGCCTATAGGCTATGGCTGCAGCTATACGTCTCAAAATTGTAAAATAAAACTATACAGCTGTGTGATTAACTGTGGTTCCCTCTACAGCCTGGGCATTTTCAGCATCAGCATGGGCACCAGTCTATCTGGATGAAATAGAGAAAGTATGTTACATAGTTAAGCAGTCATTTACACAAATGCACTTCTGCCATACAATGTTACTAAGTGTGTAAACGTTTGAATCTCAAAATATTCCTCCTCTGCACTTTCTTGAGGCAAAATCATCAATGAGGTCATCATAGGACGTTTCCCCACGTCATGATTTATGCTCATAATGGCCAGACCACTCAAACGTTCCTGTGACATGGAAGACCTCAGGTAGCTTTTGATGAGCTTTAATTTTGAAAAGCTCCTCTCCACCAATGCTACTGTTGCTGGTAGGGTGACTGCATTTCTTAGGGCTATCCAAAGGTTAGGATAGGGTTCCTCCAGGTTTTTCTCACAGAGAAAGGAAAGCAGCTCAAAGGCTGTCATCTTGTCTGATGGCAGATCAGATAAATTCGGAATCTCGTGTGCCTTGACCCATTCCACTGATGTTACAGTCATCTCTGAAGGTGTTTTCAACTTCCATGCAGTGAGCCTTTAAAGATTCACTGGACATCAGAGAGGCAGTGCTGAAGTTCAGCAGCACTCCATATTTGGTAATCACCTGGTTGAGTGTTTAAAATCTCTCGTCCGACCACAATGTAGAAGTAGTTGACTTCAAGGTTTTTCAGTGCATCAGTCACTGGTTCATCAGGAGCCTTATAGCTGAAATGTGCCTTGCAGTTTCTCAGTCTCTTCTCTTTCAGAACAGCCTCCACATTAATTTCTTCAAATGCTTTTGGAGGTTGTCTGGGCCTCAGAGAATCCAGTTTCCCGGTATGTAGTGAGGGAGGCCTTTGCATTTGAGATTACATTCACTGTGATATCAAACTGCATTGAGGCGGATTGGAGGAGCTTGTTCACCTTGTTTGTAATTGTCAGAATCTCACACCGTACGACACAGCAAATCAAGAAGTGGTAGGACCCAACTTCCTCTGCAAGTGCTTGTGCCTCCACTTTGGCCACATGATCGTTGATCATCGGTCTGGCTTCCAGTGACGTCTCCCTAACCTCAGAAGTCTGATTGCATGACCACTTTGGAGCCTATTCTCCCATCTTGTGTCACGCCATGACTTCACGGTTATGTTAATGTGTTTCTTTAAAACACTCAAAACCCAACTGCATCTTTTGAAGATTTGGCAGCATCTGCAATGACAAGGTTTAGAGTATGTGCTCCACATGGGACGAACACAGCTCTGGGATTTGTTTTGAGCAGTCTGACTTGTACTCCTTGGTGCTTGCCCTTCATGTTGGCCCCATTATCATATGCCTGCCCTCTGCAATCTTCAACGGAATCTTCAGCTCGTTCAGCTTATCTCAGATGGCAGTGGACAGATTCAAGCCTGTTGTGACCTCAACATTCACAAAGCCGAGGAAGTGCTCTGGCTTTCCCTTTAAAGCCACACTTCTCAGAATAATGGAGAGGCAGTGCTCCTGGTGACTAATATCAGGTGTACAGTCCAAGATAATGAAGAAGTACTTTGAGTCACTATTGCTTCCAGAATCTTGTCACTCACAATCTGTATCAGCTCATTCTGTGTGCTCTTCCCAAGGTAATGAGCATGTGTCTCTCCATCTTTAATTTTGCTGAGATGATTTTCCATAACAGGGTCAAATTTTGCCAGTAGTTCAACTTCTTTTAGGAAGTTTCCATTATCTGGTTGGAAGAGTTTGTGTGATGAACCCCTGAATTCTACGTTTCTTTCAGCCAGAGACTGGGTGATACTTATTAAACGTGTAAGGACATCCCGCCATCGCTTTCTTTCAGCCTCTAAAATTGTCATTTGTATCTCGTCAAGAGAGTCTGTCCACGACAGGCACAGATCAAGTTCTCTCCACTTCATCATATTGTTTGTGTGTTCAGGACTACCCTCATGGTGTTTGAGAATGGTGTTGATATTTGACCAGTCATTCACACCTTCCTTTATTATTTTGTAGTCTTTTGTAGGAAAAATCTTACAGCAAAAACAATACACAGCATTGTTTTTGATTGAGTATGAAAGCCAGCTCCTGGTAATCTTTTCCCCATTTGACAGCTGTCTCTGTAATAAGCCCGAATGGAAACCTCTTCTAGATTTGTCTTTAGGGTAAGAAAAATCCAGTCCTGGTTTGAATGGACCTCTGCGCTCTAACTCAGTCCTCAAAGTCTGTGGGGGCCAATCTGCTGGGTCATTTGGTGGAGCAGCAACTGTTCTATTAGGGTCTGAGCTCCTTGTATCTGATGCTGGCTGTATACCTTTGGTTGTGCTAGTACTGGCTGAGGCTGCCTGCACTTCACCTGGGTCTGTGTTAGTACTTGCTGAAACCGGCTGTACTGGGTCTGTGTTAGTATTTGCTGAAGCCGGCTGTACTGGGTCTGTGTTAGTATTTGCTGAAGCCGGCTGTACTGGGTCTGTGTTAGTATTTGCTGAAGCCGGCTGTACTGGGTCTGTGTTAGTATTTGCTGAAGCCGGCTGTACTGGGTAAGTGTTAGTATTTGCTGAAGCCGGCTGTACTGGGTCTGTGTTAGTATTTGCTGAAGCCGGCTGTATTGGGTCTGTGTTAGTACTGGCTGAGGTTGGATGTGGATCAACGGAGTCTGTGCTTGTACTGGCTGATGATCCAACATCTCCTCTACTGACAAACGTAAGCATAGCACCTGTAAAGATAACAATACCATTATTAATTTTATCAGCTGCATCAAGCCCATTCAAACAGGCTCTCCCAGATTTCCTTTTATACATTTTCAATAATCAACATTATTTAATTCAATAGTCAATGTCAATCCATTGCTTTCCATCTTGCATTAGTCCAGAGTTGTAACCAAACCTTCACTGAGAGACTAAAATGATGTGCGCCTATGAGGAGTGCCATCACGCACATATACTGTCTGGACTGGTCCCCACAGAGGTTGCTGCTGGAAAGCGCGAGTTTCATTTCATGCACGCGCATATGAACGCATGTTATTTTCCGAGCTGCAGTTCATAAACACCGTTGGCGTTTTATCAAACGTAATAAATATTTGTATTTCACTCTCACTTTTGGTCAGGCACAAAGTCACAGAAAGTCACAGGCAAGCAAGCAAGACACAGACAGACCAAGAGATGCACTGCCCAGCTAGGTTAGCAAGACAGACAGACTAGAGAGATGCACTGCAAGCTAGCACATCAACTTAACGTTACTGTTCATGGCTGACATCAAACTTGGAGAGGAGAGAACACAAGTTTACCTGATTGCTGTTCCCGCAATTCACTCTCATGGTGTTTTTTTCTTCTCTTTTCGTGACCAGAAGGATAGTTCTGCTTCATCCTCTCATCGAAGTTGTAAACATTGACACCTGCTTTGACACGAGGAGGAGGCGGGGCACTTGCATAATTTGCGGGGCCCAACGCAACTTGCGTAGTGAACGTATAGGGCCGCTCGGCTCTGCATAGGGTGGGGCACAATTGGCCCAGCATTGTCCGGGTTTGGCCGGGGTAGGCTGTCATTGTAAATAAGAATTTGTTCTTAACTGGACTTGCCTAGTTAAATAAAAGAAAAATCCACTTATTTCAAAACTTGATCCTATAGAAAGTGGAGAGCAACACTTATGCAGCTCCAATACACAATAAAAAAAATTAAAAGCCGCGTTCGACAGGATTACCAACACAGACCAACAAGCTCAAATAGACAGAAGCCTTCTATATGGCTAAACTCGTATCTCGGCAGCCCACTCATTTTCTCAGCCAATCATGGCTAGTGGGAAGGTTGCTCACTTTTTATGTGGCTTAACTTTTTAGGGAGCAGCGCACGAAGTGACCGTTTTGGAGACCCTGGCGTGCCCAAAGTAAAATGCCTCCCATTCAGGCCCAGAAAATATGATATGCACATATTTAGTACCATTGGATAGGAAACATTTTGTCTGTGAGTAAAACAGAACTGATATGGCAGGCGAAACCCCGAATTTCTGTCCTGGAAAATAAGGGCATACCCTTATAAGGGCATATGAATGCAGTACCCATCGCTTCCTCTGGATGTCAACAGTCTCGAGAAAGTGTTCTGATTCATTTTAGATGCTTTTAGAGCAGAGAAGAAGAGGAATAAGGAAGTGCCCCCACAGATGTCCTTTACAAGTAAATGCGCGCTCCCGGCAGGCACGTTCTTTTGTTTTTTCCTTTCTTATCGCCCAGTTTATATTCCGGTTGAAATATTATGCTATAAAAGTGTTCCTAAAAGTGTTCCTAAGGATACATTTACAATGATGTTTGATTGTTCTTGGACAAGTTTATAGGTATAAGTTGAACGAGTTCTCTTCATGTTTCAATGAAGGAGTCGACGCTGTTTTTTCTGATTATAACGCGCCAACCAAACGGAGATTTATGGATATAATACATTACTTTTTCTAACAAAAGAACCATGGATTGTCTTCGTTGGACACTTTGGAAGCCCTCAACAGAAGTTCTTCAAAAGGTAATTGATTTGTTTTCGCTGTGAAATGTGTTTTCTGTGAACCGTGGAGGCTTATGAAATTATGGTAATGGCAAAAATATGTGAGGTGCTACCCTCAAACAATCAAATGTTGTGCTTTCGCCGTAAAGCCTTTTTGAAATCTGACAACGCTGTGATATTGGCAAGAAGCAGAGCTTTTGATGACTATGAAACACTTGTATATTGATGCATGTTTAATAATTCAACTTTTGGATTTTGAATTTGGCGCCTTGCATTTCACCTGGTAGTGTCGGGAGTGGGGCGCTAGCGCCCCAGCGCACCTTGCTGCTCCTTAAGAAGTTAACCAACAAGGCTCGTAATAAAAAATTTATATTCGTATTTACAGATGGCATACACGTTTGTTATTAAGGCACATGAAAGTTCACGTTGGAGAAGGCATTTCTGCCAAAAAAAAAGTTTTTATAAAAAAATATATTTTTTAACAGCTCTCCTGAGAAGTCGTGACTTGCGGCATACACCCAGTTTCCTGAGTCGGGTCACATATAGCAGACTTCTGTTTATTTGAGCTGGTCAGTATGTCTAGGTAATCCTGTCTAACACTGCTTTTAAAGAAAGGTATTGTGTATTAAAACTGCATAAGCATTGTCCTCCATTTTCTTAAGGACTGAGTTTTGAAATCAGTGGAATTCAAGTATGATAGCTAAGGAGATGGAGGATACACCTGTCTCCGGATTACATCTTCAAACTTAAGGGCAACCATGGCATCCGACAAGAGACGCATCCATCCATGAATGTTGTATACAGGTAAGATAGTCTAGCTAGCTACATTTTCAGATATTACACATTTCTAATTTTGACAGAAAGTGCCATTTGCTAGCTAACATTGGACCTGGTTGGTTAGGTACCTGCAGATTCATGCATGGTAGTAATGTCATGAATTGGGATTATGGTTCATTGTTTAGCTAGCTACCTAGCTAATGTTAGCTGGCTGGCTCACTAGCTAACTTTACGTGTATGAACTTATTATTCGTATCTCAGAGCCATTTCCTTAGCTAGCTATAGCCTAATGTTAGCTAGCTAACGTTGAACCTGGTTGGTTAGCTACCTGCAGATTAATGCAGGGTAGTAATGTCATGAGTTGGGATTATGGTTCATTGTTTACCTAGCTAGCTAGCTAGCTATATGTCTTAATAAAAGACTCCACTACACAAGTAACCATTTTGGATGAGTTTGTAAATTCAGTCTGGCCATCCACTCCGATTTCAGAGCACTCTTGCCTGAGTGTACAAAGAGTGAAGAATAACTGATTAATTTACAAACGCGCATCACCCGTGGAATATGGTCGGTGTCAGTAAACGTATGAAAAAACGTGTAATTAAATTGTTGCCAGCAGCACAGTTAGTCACGAACGCTCTGGATAACCAGCTCTGCTAGGACGAGTAAAATGGTCAGAGTGGGGTGTTCTCTCATTGTGTCTTGAATTAGCTAGCAAGCTAGCCAATTTTAGCCAGTTAGCTTGGGTGCTTGACTGCCGTTTTGAGGTCAGAATGTTCGGATCAACCCTACTCATCGGCCAGAGTGTCCGGTGTGTGCTCTGAACGCTCTGAGAGCGTAACGCTCTGAATTTACGAACGGACAATCTGACAGCGCAGTTGCAGTCACCAGAGCTCTGGATAACATAACAGCCTAACCAGCTCTGCTAGGGTAAGTTGTTTTCAGTGAGCTGTTCTGTCATTTGTGTCTGGAAGTAGCTAGCAAGTTAGCTTGAATGCTTGAATGCTTGACTTCTGTTAGTACAGAACGCTTGGATCAACCCTTAAAGAGATGGGTGGAGTTAAAGCTTAAGGATGATGCTGAATGGGTGTAGACAAAGGGCTCTCCAGTAGTAGCACCAAAAGATTCAAAGGCCCTTTACTCAATAGTAAGTTTTACAAATGTATCAACTTTCAAAGCAGAATTACTTTCCCATTGTTCCTCAACTGTAGCGTATGGTATACCATTTGGTATACCAGTCTCTAAAAAGAAAATGAATTTAAAAACACAATTTAAAATGTTGCTACATAAGACCGATTTAAGCCGGTTGGTCACATTTTATTTCAACCCAGGTGAGACAGTGTGAGCCATAATGTTGCTGATAACTAACCTAGTATGTGTTTGCACCTGGAGAGGGTAGATTTCATTGTGGGAAGTTCCGTCAAATGCAAGATGGGAAGGTCCATCTTTAGCCCAGTGGGCCTGTCTAAATTGGGGGTTATGCACTGAATTATCATTATTTGGCCAATAATGGGGCCTAAAGGGTGTAAGGGCATAAAGAAATTAGAAATACCCGGGCCGATGTTTGGTTACAGACGGTCCCTCGTGGTCCTCCTTGTGGATGGTGAATGGCTAGCTGATGATGTTACATGTGGTGCATGTCTTGTCTATTTTGGGGAGTGAGGGAGCATGCAACCATGGCATCTGGTTTTAGGCCTCAGGTAAAAACTCCCCTATGGCAACATGACATGTAAATCTAGCTAGCTGTATCAATTTAAATGGAACACACACATATGCTCTCTATAGGACATTTTTATACATGGCTGCCCATGTTCTTCCAAGAATGTACTGTTCCTTCGAGAAAACAACAGCAGATTCAAATGGGGTGTGGCGGGTATTTAAACACTTGAGCTATGAGGCTGCTGGTTTTGGTATCCATGAGGGCTTTCGTTTTCTAGGCGTCTTAGGCCTAGCTACATGGTCTGTAACCTGATTGAATGTGTGCAAAATATGAGAAGCATATGCGACCAGCTGTTGACTGCATGTACCCATGAGACAGCGACCTTACCTTGGGTACAGGGCCAGCTCTGTCTTGACTGCTTGGTCGGCCAGTCCAAGAAGATTAGTAGCCATTCAAAGAAGTGACCCGCTGTGGAGCCGACTTTTTGGGGATCTTTAGTCCAACTGACTAAAAGATCCTGGAGCTTCCCGAAGCTGGCTGTAATGAGTAGGTGGACAAACTTTTGACTGGTACTCTATATTAAATTCTACATGATATATATATATATATATATATATATATATATATATATATATATATATATATATATATAGGGTTTTTAATGGTTGCAAAGGTGAGGGACGCAAATTCCACTATAATTCAAAATTGTTTTCACATGGAAAAGTGTTGTTTGCTCTTGATAAGATAAGAGATGCTTTCTGGATTCCCAAAGAAAAAGTTAGAAAATTCAAACATACATTTTATGGAAAAGACAGGTTGTGTGCTTCTAAACGTTGCGGTCTTGTTGATAATATGAACATGCGCCGCAGATTATGGTTCAGCTTGAGAAGCGCATTCGATTTAGGGAGATTCTCAATTGGGTAGCTTGACTCCTCGTTTCCTCTCCTCACCTACTTTTGAAAAAGGTCAAAGGTTATCGAGCAGATGAAAGGAGGTGAGGAAATGTAGAAACAAATGAGCTTGTGACTTTTCAGCTGAGTTTACAGAGGCAGCCTAATTCTTAGTTTTTGCCCAGTTATTGGCAAAGGAACTGATCCGATTGGTCAAAAAGACCAATTTAGTGAAAAAAACATCAGCATTGGGATGTCTGTGTAAACGTAGCCTCCTTGTCCACTAGTGCATCATCTGGCAAATTATGTTTACAGAGGAGAAATCCCCAAATATAAACAATGATTGCTGACCTGTTCCCACTCCTAAACCACCCGTCCTTAGACTTTCTCACTCCTTACCATGCCATATAACCACCTTCTCTCCTCCTGAACGCTAGCAATCCTTTCATGGTGATGCCAGGGCGTGGCATATTCTCCCTTCCTTATGTGCGTGAAAGAATGTGCCTTTTGTAATTATATTTTAGGAGTGTTTTAAAGCGGCAATATTTTTGGGTGACCCGACTAAATTCACATAGAAATGTCTGTTATAGATCTGTCATTGAAAGCAAGTCTAAGACGCGGTAGATCTCTTCTATGTGCACCATTTCTATTCGTCACGTTCTTAAGTTTTGATTTAGCATATTTTACTTTCGATTTCGTACAACAGCTTCAATTTTGATTATGGTAACTATATTCCACAGCGGTTTAGGTGGTAGAATGATTCTCTACACCCCTCAAACTCAACTCTGGACCTCGAAGCCAGTTCCACTGCATGTTTTCATTGTTCCCCTGTAATCAGGGACTGATTTAAACCTTGGACACCAGGTGTGTGCAATTAATCAGGTAGAACAGAAAAACAGCAGGAGTTGAGTACTACACTATACTACCTCTGCTACACTATACTTGCTTGTTTTGTCACATGATGGGTAGGCCGTCATTGTAAATAAGAATTTGTTCTTAACTGTCTTGCTTAGTTAAATAAAGGTTAAATAAAATAAACTTGTAAGTAAGCATTTCACGGTAAGGTCTACACCTGTTGTATTCGGCTCATGTGACAAATACAATTTGATATTAGAATTTCAGCAACCAGGAAATACTATACATGTATTATGCTGCCAGATCTCTAGTCTGTTATATCCCTTTTTGAAGATATTCCTGCTATGTTTGTTATGCCATGTGTTTTGTTCTAGTTAATGTTTGGCTGATTTCTATGTTTATTATACATGTTACCATTAAGCCATTTCCCTCCTGATTATTCACACGGCGCTACTTGTAGCAGGTTAGGAGAACTAACAGCAGGTTAGGATAATGAGATTAAGGTTAGGGAAATGGTTAAGGTTAGGCTTAGCTAAAATGGTAGTTGTCAACAACTGTTGACCCTGACAGGACAACTAGATAGAGCTGTACTCCATCTAGCCACAACCGTAGAAACCATCAGTCTCATTACACCGGTATATGCCCACACCATTCTGTTGTTGGGGTACGGCCACACAGTTTAACCAAAAATCAGCTTTTTTATCAAACGTAATTACCTATATTACTCTTTTTGTAGTTAAGTATAGATCATATTTCATAAATCTGGAAACACTGGATATTCTTTCTGCATTGTGGGATAGGCTGTAAGCAAGCATTTCACTGTCTACACCTGTTTACTAAGCATGTGACAAATTCATTTGATTTAAATTTGAGTTATTTTAAAACTCATTTTGATGTCATGCATGAGCAGTATCCATAGCTCTGTCCATGAGTTTCAGAGTGGTTACATTTCTCCAGCCCCATCCCTAATCAGTGGCGGGGTTGCCTGTTGTTATTGTTTGAACTACAGATTGCCCCTTTAATGTGTGCCCCCTGGCACATGCGTTCTCTCCTGACATTTGTTGAAGTGGCACAGCCCACTCCTTGCGCACATGTGACTAGTATGTGGGTGTTTCAGAGGGTAGGTATATCCAAAGATGTTTTATAAATAAACCAAGAGGCCACAGCATGTCGTTTCCAACGGGAACAAATGAGCCCTAGTGGGCATAACAAGCAGGGAGGGGGACAGAGCCAAGCCCGAGCTAGCGAGATCCTATTGCCGCGTTCTAGTATCATCTGCAGATTTCCGTTAGGGAACGCCTACTATGAGGTGCCTTCTAAACAACGCGATTTAAAAAAAAACTTTGCAATGTCTACAAACCATAGTCCACTCTGTCCATACCATATTCTAGTTTTGGGAACATAAATGTATAGAGATTAAATGTTTAGTCGATGAGAAAATGTGCACCAAAATATCTCGTTCCATCTTGTCCCACTGCCCACCAGTGGGCTTCCTCCAAGCGAGTTTTTCACATTTAAACATGCAGTAAAATATCGGTCTCATTATTCCATCCCTCCCACGAATGGCCACTCCGCCTTGGCTCTGGATGAATGGCGGTCGATCGGTCTCACCACTACGTCGAAGAGAACGATAAATCAACACAACAGCATGGAGCTTTTTATAATACCAACTTTTAAATAAATGTTTATAATACTTTTAGAAAAGTTTGGTTTGAGGTTTTCTCCAAATCAGCTCTAACTTCGGAAACAATTTCCCGCAGTCAGCGTCACACAGTGAGGAAATATACATCCATGCTCACCCTTGTACTTGTGGGTAAAATACAGGGGCGAAAATCTGATATCAACTTTGGAGGGGACAATTTCATGACATTTTCTCAAGAGCCATTCATGAGGGGGACACCAAAAGTAGTGCTGTAACACAGCCTACTTTGTAATATGTTAAATGTATATTGAGGAACCATAATTACTACTACTGGATAATTGATAGGTACAGTAGTTAACTGAAGGGTTGTCCCAACTTGTTCAAATCTTTAAATCATTTTAATACTACTACTAATAGTTATAGCAGTGTTCCTTATCAGTCCAGTATGTATGCAGGTATTTGGATTTACAACCAGCAATACCAAGAAAAGCCAGTAGGTGGAAACGGTACTGTACACTGTATGGGTGCAGTTTTCGTAAATACAATGAACATGCGTTCTCATCTAAAATAATTTCCATTGAGAACCATCACAAAGTTGGTCTCCGTATTGAATTGACCTTTTTTATTATACTTTTTCTGATACATTTATATAGTCATTAAATATGTGCCACTGGCCTGAGTCTACTACAATAGATTTACAAGAACAAAACACTCAAAATAAGTAGTTCTAAATGTGAAATAACTACTTCAATTAATAACCCAAATAAATCAACCAAAATATCCTTCAAAAATACTTATTTATTGTTCAGTCAGTGTCTCAACTCTTCAAACAACAGCTATGGACAAGTATGTCACACAAAGTATGCAATTTTAAATAAAATAACATAAAATAAATAATTAGTAAGTGTACTGTCATGTACTTAAAAACTACTAAACAAAAGAATAAATATCATAGTATACACCAGGGGTTCTCAAACAGGGGTCCGTGGAGCCCTAGGGGTCCCTGGTGTAATTGCAAGGGGTCCGTGAAATAAAAAAGTGTAACGAATGTACTTAGCACCACAAGGATTCCAGTAACTTTACATATAATACAGAGGGGGTGGAGGTCCCTGAGGACCACTCAAACCTTGCCCGCCTTGCCACAAAATATGCAGGGGTTCCAGTACCCAAAAAAGGTTGAGAACCACTGCTATACACACTACTGAACAAAAGAACCGAACATATGTTTGCGGGTTTCAATGGATCCAACAAATTGCTGGCAGATATTTTCCCTCTTGAGACTCTCCAGCCTGTCTTTATATACATTACAGACAACTATGCCGTTAGTCTCTCTTGGCCCATGCTAGCCCGTAGCCAAGTCTTTAACCTGCGGAGTGCACTGAAACTCCTCTCAGCCTCACATGAAGACACTGGCACCACAAACAAAATTCTGATCAGCATCTCAACTTGGTCAAACAACCCCCGCACCTCCACTGGAAGCCTCCTGAGGACCTCTGCTGCCTCTCCACTACTGCTACAGGGGTATTTGTTGCAAAAGAGAGGGATCTGCACTGAAAGAGAATCTATGTTCAGCTCAGGGTACTGATCTAGAGACTCATCTAACTCCCCTGTGAGAAGCGCTCTTTCCATCTTTTGCAGGACGTTTAAACTGTCCTGGTCAAAATGGTTGCCAAACTAAACATCCACACCATCCAACACTTTAAAAAAATTCTGCCCTATAGTCATCCACTACCTTGCCAACAAATCGTCTTGAGTGCGTCTCAATGGATTCAATGGAATCAATCAATGTTGTTGCTTTCTTATACAGTGCAAGGTAGCTTTCGTCATTTATCTTGCCCCTAAGAGATGACCGCACACACTCGACTGCAGCCTGCATACCAGAGACAGTCTGAGTTTTTTTCTGCAGTGAAATGTTTAGACATTCAAGCTCTCCAAGAACAGTAGAGGCAAGTGTGAGGCCCAACACAGTCTTGCCTTTGCTGAAGTGCTTAAATAAGCCACTGGCAGTTGAAGACATCTTGGATGCTGTTTTTGCCATCTCCTCTAGGCTGCTTAGTACCCGCTCATACTGCCCTAGCACAGCTCTAATAGCAGTATTCCGCACAGTTGTTGGACATAGGTGTTTCAGGGTGGTCAGATTTGTATATTTGGACGTGGCAATTGATTCAAACATGATCTTAAACTTTCCTGACTGGCCATAGAGGACACATAACTGATGGACCCAAGAAAGGGAATCCCGGATCAATGGAGAGGCTGAGCAGCCAGCCTGTGTAATCAGATTTACACAGTGTGCTCCACAATGCACATAGAGGGCTAATGGCTGCTGCCTCCTCACAATTGCCTGAATTTTCCTGCCATGTTTGAGGCACCATCGTAACTCTGCCCACGTAAGCCAGACATGGGCAAATTGAGCCTCAACAACACATCAGTTGCCACTTTCGCAATGCCCTCACCTGTTGTCTCTGACACCCTGTATAGCCCAATAAACTCCTCGTGAGGGACAGGGTCATGGTCAACAACGCAGGCAGACACTCTCCTGTTCAGCACCAGAGACATCTTGAGTACCATCAACAATTTCTGAAAATTGTACAATCGGAAGAGGCCTAATCTCAGATGCAATGACTGTATTGGCCATGATGTTCAGAATTTCATTCTGTGCTTTGGGGCCTGTGTACATTGTGGTACACTCTGTTAACCACTTCAGTAAAATGGGATCATCCTCTTCTGCCCTAAGTTTCAAAAGCTGGTATAAATTCCCACTGTCATCCGTGTGGCCTCTAAAGGCTTGTCCCTGTCTTGCTACATGCTGCACCAAACTAACAATTTTCATCAAGCAATGCCTTGCATCCTCCTGCTGTTTACCCCACGCACTGGATAACTGGGCACTGATTGGATTTAGCTGGTGTGCTGTTACAGTTACAAAGTGGCAGTGGGTTTGGCAGTTTTGATGTGCTGTGAATTCTTCAATTGCTTTTCTCATACAACAACAGAGTTACACATGGAGTAAACAAACATACAGTCAATAATACAGTAGAAAAACAAATCTATATATACAATGTGTGCAAATGTGGTAAGATAAGGAACGTAAGGCAATAAATAGGCCATGGTGGGGAAATAATTACAATATAGCAATTAAGCACTGGAGTGATAGATGTGCAGTAGATGACTGTGCAAAGTAGAAATACTGGGGTGCAAAGAAGCAAGATTAAATAAATACAGTATGGGGATGAGGTAGTTGGTTGGGCTATTTACAGATGGGCTATGTACAGGTGCAGTGATCTGTGAGCTGTGTCGTGGAAAAAATGATCTTCAAATTATGACACTCATACAAGAAACTTGTGAATTCAATAAGACCTTTAATTCAGAACAATCAAAGGCTGAGCTGTGACCCGGATCACAGCTCACTTCGTATCTCAGAGCACAGCCTTTATAGTATTTTCCTTACATTCCATACATAGACCCCTCCCCAAGCTTTACAGCTTCCCATATGTACTGTTTCAATAGGTTCTTTGTTACATTGTCTTCTGGCATCCTGCTTTTCCTCAGATCTGTTAATCAGTTCCAAATGGCCTTCCTGCTGGCCTCCTGTTTCTTTCATGTCCATTTGTTCAACTAAGCTTAGCTATTTTCCTGAGCTCATCAGATATTGTGTTTTAATAAGTCTTATATATTATATATGTTTTTCTGTCTTACTACTTCAAAGTGATCAATCAGAATACTGAAAATGTAATAATTGTAGTGAGTTAATCCCCCACAACAACTGTCTAAGTTATCTTGCATGCTTGTTTTAGCACTTAAGCCTCAGCCAATATTATCATGTTGTCTGCTATCACATAGTACATTAATTAAATTAATTAATGTGTCTTAGCCATGTTTTTACTACCACAGCTGCTCTGACAGCTGGTGTTTAAAGCTAGTGAGGGAGATAAGTGTCTCCAGTTTCAGTGATTTTTGTAATTCGTTCCAGTCATTGGCAGCAGAGAACTGGAAGGAAAGGCAGCCAAAGGAGGAATTGGCTTCGGGGGTGACCAGTGAGATATACCTGCTGGAGCGCGTGCTATGGGTGGGTGCTGCTAAGGTGACCAGCGAGCTGAGATAAGGCGGGGCTTTACCTAGCAGGGACTTGTAGATGACCTGGAGCCAGTGGGTTTGGTGACAAGTACGTAGCGAGGGCCAGCCAACGAGTGCGTACAGGTCGCAGTGGTGGGTAGTATATGGGGCTTTGATGACAAAACGGATGGCACTGTGATAGACTGCATCCAATTGGTTGAGTAGAGTGTGGCTATTTTTTAAATGACATCGTCGAGGATCGGTAGGATGGTCCGTTTTACGAGGGTATGTTTGGCAGCATGAGTGAAGGAGGCTTTGTTGCGAAATAGGAAGCCAATTCTAGATTTAATTTTGGTTTGGAGATGTTTAATGTGAGTCTGGAAGGAGAGTTTACAGTCTAGCCAGACAACAAGAATATGTGGACAACTACAAATATCTAAGTCAGAACCGTCCAGAGTAGTGATGCTGGACGGGCGGGCAGGTGCAGGCAGCGATCGGTTGAAGAGCATGCATTTAGTTTTACTTGCATTTATGAGCAGTTGTAGGCCACGGAAAGAGAGTTGTTGTATGGTATTGAAGCTCGTCTGGAGGGTAGTTAACAGTGTCCAAAGAAGGGCCAGAAGTATACAGAATGGTGTCGTCTGCGTAGAGGTGGATCAGAGACTCACCAGCAGCAAGAGCGACATCATTGATGTATACAGAGAATAGTCGGCCCAAGAATTTAACCCTGTGTCACCCCCATAGAGACTGCCAGAGGCCCGGACAACAGGCCCTCCGATTTGACACACTGAATTTTTAGACGTAGTTGGTGAACCAGGCGAGGCAATCATTTCAGAAACCAAGGCTGTTGAGTCTGCTGATAAGGATGTGGTGATTGACAGAGTCAAAAGCCTTGGACAGGTCAATGAATACGGCTGCACAGTTTTGTCTCTTATCGATGACGATTATGATATCATTTAGGACCTTGAGCGAGGCTGAGGTGCACCCATGACCAGCTCTGAAATTGGGATTCGGTGGGATTCTAAATGGTCGGTAATCTGTTTGGTAACTTGGCATTCGAAGACCTTAGAAAGGCAGGGTAGGACAGATATAGGTCTGTAGCAGTTTGGGTCAAGAGTGTCTCCCCCTTTGAAGAGGGGGATGACCGCAGCTGCTTTCCAATCTTTTGGAATCTCAGACGACACAAAAGTAATAGGGGTTGCAACAATTTCAGCAGATCATTTTAGAAAGAAAAGGTCCAGATTGTCTAGCCCGCCTGATTTGTAGGGGCCCAGATTTTGCAGCTCTTTCAGAACATCAGCTAACTGGATTTGGGAGAAGGAGAAATGGGGGAGGCTTGGGCGAGTTGCTGTGGGGGGTGCAGGGCTGTTGAATGGGGTAGGGGTTGCCAGCTGGAAAGCATGGCCAGCCGTAGAAAAATGCTTATTGAAATTCTCAATTATAGTGGATTTGTCGGTGTTGACAGAGTTTCATATCCTCAGTGCAGTGGGCAGCTGGGAGGAGGTGCTCTTATTCTCCATGGACTTTACAGTGTCCAATAACGTTTTTTGAGTTTGTGTTACAGGAAGCAAATTTCTGCTTGAAAAAGCTAGCCTTGGCTTTCCTAACTGCCTGTGTATATTGGTTCCTAACTTCCCTGAAAATGTGCATATCTTTTGGGGCTGTTCGATGCTAATGCAGAACGCCACAGGATGTTTTTGTGCTGGTCAAGGGCAGTCAGGTCTGGAGAGAACCAAGGGCTATATCTGTTCCTGGTTCTAAATTTCTTGAATGGGGCATGCTTTTTAAGATGGTGAAGAAGGCACTTTTAAAGAATAACCAGGCATCCTTTACTGACGGGATGAGGTCAATATCCTTCCAGGATACCCGGGCCAGGTCGATTAGAAAGGCCTGCTTGCTGAAGTGTTTTAGGGAGCGTTTGACAGTGATGAGGAGAGGTCGTTTGACCGCAGACCCGTTACGGATGCAGGCAATGAGGCAGTGATCGCTGAGATCTTGGTTGAAAACAGCAGAGGTGTATTTGGAGGGCAAGTTGGTTAGGATGATATCTATGAGGGTGCCCGTGTTGACGGCTTTGGGGTTGTACCTGGTAGGTTCATTGATAATTTGTGCATGTCCCAGTTTAGGTCACCTAGCAGCACGAGCTCTTAAGATACATGGGGGGCAATCAGTTCACATATGGTGTCCAGAGCACAACTGGGGGCAGAGGGTGGTCTATAGCAAGCGGCAAGTGAGAGACTTGTATCTAGAAAGGTGGATTTTTTTTAAAGTAGAAGTTCAAATTGTTTGGGTACAGACCTGGAAGATCTCTGCAATAGATTGCAACACCGCCCCCTTTGGCCGTTCTATCTTGTCTGAAGATGTTGTAGTTAGGGATGGTAATTTCTGTGTTTTTGGTGGTCTTCCTAAGCCAGGATTCAGACACTACTAGGACATCTGGGTTGGCATAAAACAAACAAACTTAGGGTGGAGGCTTCTAATGTTAACATGCATGAAACCAAGTCTTTTAAGGTTACAGGAGTAAAAAAATGAGAGCGCCTGGGGAATAGGAGTGGAGCTAGGCACTGCAGGGTCTGGATTAACCTCTAAATCACCAGAGGAACAGAGTAGGAGCAGGATAAGGGTACGGCTAAATGCTGAAAGGACTGGTCGTCTAGGACGTCCGGAACAGAGAGTAAAAGGAGCAGGTTTCTGGGGGCGATAAAATAGATTCAAGGCATAATGTACAGACAAAGGTATGGTAGGATGTGAATACAGTGGAGGTAAACCTAGGCATTGAGTGATGATGAGAGAGATATTGTCTCTAGAAACATCATTTAAACCAGGTGATGTCATCGCATGTGTGGGTGGTGGAACTGAATGGTTGGATAAGGTATATTGAGCAGGGCTAGTGGCTCTACAGTGAAATAAGACAAACACTAACCAGAACAGCAATGGACAAGGCATATTGAAATTGAGGAGAGGCATGCTTAGCCGAATGATCATAAGTGTCCAGTGAGTAGTGAGGCTGGTTGGGGACACGGTGATTCAGACAGCTAGCCGGGCCGGGGGTAGCAAGCTAGCAGAAGGCTAGCGGGCCGGCTAACAAGCTAGCAGAAGACTGCGTCTGTTTATAGCCTCCTCGTGCCTTTCCGTCGGTAGACCAGTCAAGATGGATTAGTGGGGTTCCTTGTGGTAAAGGGGACCAGTCCAATTGGCAAAATAGATATAGTGGCCCAAGAAATTGTCCGATGGACCTATTTAGCTAGCAGCCGATATGCTCTAGACAGCTAACGTTAGCGGGCCGCAGTTAGCAGATGGGCGTTCAGGTGATGTCGCGACGGAGGAGCCAGTTGAATAACCCCCTCGGGCAGATAACGTCGGTAGTCCAGTTGTGAAGGCCCGGTGGGGCTCCGCACTGGCAGTAAAACGGGTCCGGATAGGTGTTGTAGCCAAGGAGTGGCTGATGGAACTCTTCAGCTAGCCGGAAGATGGGCCTAGCATGGGCTAGCTCCGGGGTAATTGGTGCCTGCTCCGGGACCGACATTAGCCAATAGTCACTCGGATAGCAGCTAGCTAACTACAAGATCCAGGTGGAAATGTCCAGAGCTTGCGGTAGGAATCTGGGGATATGGAGAGAAAATAGGTCCGGTATGCTCTGGTTTGAGTCACGTTGTACGAACTGGCAAGAGCTTTCTGAGCTAAAGGTTAGCTGATGACCGTTAGAAGTGGTTAGCTAAATACTAACGTTAGCTAGTAGCTAGTGAGCTGGCTAGCTTCTGGCTAGCTTCTGTTGGGGGATTCCGGATTCGAGGTGGATAATAGTTAGAAAAAAAACAGATCCGCACCACATTGGGTGAGGCGGGTTGCAGGAGAGTGTTTTGAAGTTGAGGTTTAGGAAAAAAAATTAAAAGATATGTGAAGAAAATATTATAAAATATATATACACGGGACATGACAAGACGAGGACAAAAGACGTCTGACTGCTACGCCATCTTGGATTTTAAGTTTCCAATTTTAAGATTCCAGTTCCTAAATCCTGCACTAATGAAGGCAGCATCTGCTCTTTGGCCAAAAGATGGCTGGCTTGAAAACCCTTGGGTACAGTGAAAACATAACACTCCTTTTATTGATGGATTATAATGTAGCCAGGGGAAAGCGCAAAACCATCTCTCTTGAAACGTCAACACTCTGTTGGCAAGAGATTGCGGTTCTATAAATTGTGGGTGTGTCCACTATACTGGTGCTGCTGGCAACAAGGTTGACACCTGGTCCTGCCGTGGCTGTGACACTGTCCTCTGAAGTCTGTCTCCTTGGCTCTTTCCCTTTCACCAGCCTCACTGACTCAGTCTGTCTCCTAGAAAAGAAATAAGGTGTTTGCCGTACTCCTAACTACCGGTCCCAAAACTACACAATTAATCACAACAGCAATACCATTGCCTTAAACAAATCTTAGTTCAGTCACCAGTTTGAGTTGAGAGTGTGGGTATCCATGGCATTTTCCAATTATGTCCCTATTTTACAAGTCTAAAACATTGAGAACCTTTCATAATGTTGCCAAACAAAGACTCAACAAACTTACCTGAGACTCCCTGTCTCTGCCAGTCTGTCCCTGCCTATCTGTCCCCAGCTCTGCTGTCTGTGTGCCATATGTTGCCTGTTCTGCCTAATGACATCATTGTGATACATTTCCATTTAGCATTTCACTTCTTCCTTATGAACATTTTATCAACTAGTCTTTGAGATATTAGGCTACTAGGGTTTTTACTTTCCGTCTTGGTGTACTGAAAAATACTCTGATGTCCGTCTTTTTTCTGCCATTTTTCTACCTGGCTGGTTGGCTACACACACACACACACAGTGTGCATGTTATTTACAGTAGGAGATGGGCTTCTATCATTCTATATGGGCTTCAATCTAAAAGGTAGCTAGCAAATGTGAAACTGATTGCAGTGACAAGGGTTGACAGCTGTATAAGTTCACCATTTACACAACATATGCTACAACCTTTTGTAATTTTAATAGTTTGTTTCATATTGGCTGGCTTCCAACAATAACTGAATTTGCAGAGCTAGCGAGTACCAATTCCATTTCTGTGTTGTTCTATCATCTTTGCTATCGTCAGTTTTCTCCAAGATCGGCACACAGGTGCTTCAAAGTTCCCTAGTGACAGTTTAGCTTTTGCAACGAGACCATTCAATATATTTAAGACAACGGTAGAAGAGAGTGTAGTTCAGTTTATCGCTAACCTTATCACTGGGACTTTGAAGCACTATAGCTGCATGCTGATCTTGGAATAAACTGACGATAGCAAAGATTCCATCTTTGATGACGCCACATGAATGGAATAGGTACTAGCTAGCTTGATAGTTAATGTTTGCTTTAGTTTGCAAATTCAGCTATTGTGTGTGTGAACCCTGCAAACATAAAAAAACATCGCTATGGTGCGATTGACTGGTTTAACCTCACGTTAGTTACGTGCATTGAGTGCCTTTCAGACGGTAGACATGAACCCTGCCAGCTAAGGAACACTACATTGCATTGCTAGCTTCTCTCAATGACTCAAATTCAAATAGCTGCAAACACTGGTTGATGTTACTGTATCTAGCTAGCTAGACCTGCAATTTAATGCAATGAAATTGAAGACTGGTGTCTGTTATAAATGTGTTTTCTTGTATTGAGTGGCAGAAGTAAGAAATGTCTAACATATCCTTTGTTTTAACTACTTACTGGAGGTCAGCCACCAATGACAGTACCTGCATCATGTGCCACTGCTGAGAGAACAGTCTATAACTTGGGTGACTGGAGTTTATGGGCTTTCCTATGACACCGCCTATTATATAGGTCCTGGATGGCAAGAAGCTTGGCCCCAGTGATGTACTGGGCTGTTCGCACTTCCCTCTGTTGTGCCTCACGGTCAGATACCAGGCGGTGATCCAACCGGTCAGGATGCTCTCGATGGTGCAGCTGTAGAACCTTTTGAGGATCTGGGGTCCCATGCCAAATATTTTCAGTCTCCTGAGGGGGAAAAGGTTTTGTAGTGCCCACTTCACGGCTGTCTTGTTATGTTTGGACCATGATAGTTTGTTTGTGTTGTGGACACCAAGGAACTTGAAACTCTCAACCCGCTCCACTACAGCCCCGTAGATGTCAGCTCCTTTGTCTTGCTCACATTGAAGGAGAGGTTGTTGTCCTGGCACCACACTGCCAGTTCTCTGACCTCCCTATAGGCCGTCTCATCGTTGTCGGTGATCAGGCCTACCACTGTTGTCTTCAACAAACTTAATGATGGTGTTGGAGTCATGTTTGGCCACGCAGTCGTGGGTGAACAGGGAATACAGGAGGGGACTAAGTACACACCCCTGAGGGTCTCCAGTGTTAAGGATAGGCGTTGCCTACTCTTACCACTTGGGGATGGCCCGTCAGGAAGTCCAGGATCCAGTTGCAGAGGAAGGTGTTTAGTCCCAGAGTCCTTAGCTTAGCGATGAGCTTTGAGGGCAATATGGTGTTGAACGCTGCGCTGTAGTCAATGAACAGCATTCTCACATAGGTGTTGCTTTTGTCCAGTTGAGAAAGGGCAGTGTGGAGTGCGATTGAGATGGCGTCATCTGTGGATCTGTTGGGGTGGTATACGAATTGGAGTGGGTCTAGGGTGTCCGGATGCTGTTGATGTGAGCCATGACCAGCCTTTCAAAGCTCTTCATGGCTACTGACGTAGCCACGGGGCAGTAATCATTTATGCAGGTTACGTTTGTTTCCTTGGGCACAGGGACTATGGTGGTCTACTTGAAACATGCAGGTATTACAGACTCGGTCAGGGATAGGTTTAAAATGTCAGTGAAGACCGTTGAGTTGGTCCACGCATGCTTTGAGTACAGATCCTGGTAATCCGTCTGGCCCAGCGGCTTTGTGAATGTTGACCTGTTTTAAAGGTTTTGTTCACATCGGCTACCGAGAGCGTTATCACACAGTCATCAAGAACAGCTTGTGCTCTCGTGCATGCTTCAGTGTTGCTTGCCTCGAAGCGAGCATAAAACGCAGTTAGCTCTGGTAGGCTCGCGTCACTTGGCAGCTGGTGTCTGGGTTTCCCTTTGTAGTCTATAATAGTTTTCAAGCCCTGCCACATCCGACGAGCGTCAGAGCCGGTGTAGTAGGATTCAATCTTAATCCTTTATTGATGCTTTGCTTGTTTGATGGTTTGTCTGAGGGCATAGCGGGATTTCGTGTAAGCGTCCGGATTAGTCTCCCATTCCTTGAAAGCGGCAGCTCGAGACTTTAGCTCGATGCGGATGTTGCCTGTAATCCATGGCTTCTGGTTGGGATATGTACCTACAGTCACTGTGGGGACGACCTCATCAATTTATGATCTTTCAATGCTGATGCCGATTATTGGAGGACCAAAAAAAAACGTTACCGATTTAATCGGCAGATTTTTATATATGTAATAATGACAATTACAACAATACTGAATGAACAATGAACACTTTTATTTTAACTTAATATAATACATAAATAAATAATCAATGTAGTCTCAATAAATAATGAAACATGTTCAATTTGGTTTAAATAATGCAAAAACACAGTGTTGGAGAAGAAAGTAAAAGTGCAATATGTGCCATGTATAAAAGCTAATGTTTAAGTTCCTTGCTCCGAACGTATGAAAGCTGGTGGTTCAATATTCCCAGTTAAGAAGTTTTAGGTTGTAGTTATAGGAATTATGACACACCAACTATTTCTCTCTCTACCATTTGTATTACATATACCTTTGACTATTGGATGTTCTTATAGGCACTTTAGTATTGCCAGCTTAATCTCGGGAGTTGATAGGCTTGAAGTCATAAACAGTGCTGTGCTTCAAGCATTGCTAAGAGCTGCTGGCAAACACAGCAAAGTACTGTTTGAATGAATGCTTACGAGCCTGCTGCTGCCTACCACCGCTCAGTCAGACTGCTCTATCAAATCAGTTGCCCAAACTGTTGCATATACCCTGACTCTGATTGCACTGAACGCAAGAGAAGTGAAACAATTTCCCTAGTTAATATTGCCTGCTAACATGAATTTATCTTAACTACATATGCAGGTTTAAAAAAATATACTTGTGTATTGATTTTAAGAAAAGCATTGATGTTTATGGTTAGGTACGTTATTGCAACGATTGTGCTTTTTTCGCGAATGCGCTTTTGTTAAATCCTCACCCGTTTGGCGAAGTTGAAGTAGGCTATGATTCGATGATAAATTAACAGGCACGTCATTGATTATATGCAACGCAGGACAAGCTAGTTAACCTAGTAATATCATCAACCATGTGTAGTTAACTAGTGATTTATGTGAAGATTGATTGTTTTTTTTATAAGATGCGTTTAATGCTAGCTAGGAACTTACCTTGGCTCCTTGCAGCCACAAGGTCCTTATGACGCTGCACTCGCGTAACAGGTGGTCAGCCTGCCACGCAGTCTCCTCGTGGATTGTAATCGGCCGTAATCGGCGTCCAAAAAGGCAGATTACCGATTGTTATGAAAACTTGAAATCGACCTTAATTAATCGCCCATGCCGATTTAATCAGTCAACCTCTAATCGATGCACTTACTGATGAAGCCGATGACTGAGGTGGTGTATTCCTCAATGCCATTGGATGAATCCCAGAACATATTCCAGTCTGCTAGCAAAACAGTCCTGTAGTGTAGCATCCGTGTTATTAGACCACTTCCGGTACTGAGCGAGTCACTGTTACTTCCTTCCTGCTTTAGTTTTTGCTTGAAAGCAGTAATCAGGAGGATAGAATGATGGTGAGATTTCCCAAATGGAGGGCGGGGGAGAGCTTTGTATGCGTCTCTGTTTGTGGAGTAAAGGTGGTCTAGTTTTTCTTTCCCGCTTGTTGCATGTTGACATGCTGGTAAAACATTTTGTAAAACCGATTTAAGTTTAAAGTCCCCTGCCACTAGGAGCTCCACTTCTGGGTGATTATTTTCTTTGCTTATGGCCTTAGAGTTGGTTGAGAGCTTTTGATTTGCATTTTAATGAGGGAAATAAGTATTTGACCCCCTCTAAATCAGAAAGATTTCTGGCTCCCAGGTGTCTTTTATACAGGTAACGAGCTGAGATTAGGAGCACACTCTTAAAGGGAGTGCTCCTAATCTCAGCTTGTTACCTGTATAAAAGGCACCTGTCCACAGAAGCAATCAATCAACCAGATTCCAAACTCTCCACCATGGCCAAGACCAAAGAGCTCTCCAAGGATGTCAGGGACAAGATTGTAGACCTACACAAGGCTGGAATGGGCTACAAGACCATCGCCAAGCAGCTTGGTGAGAAGGTGACAACAGTTGGTGCTATTATTCGCAAATGGAAGAAACACAAAAGAACTGTCAATCTCCCTCGGCCTGGGGCTCCATGCAAGATCTCACCTCGTGGAGTTGCAATGATCATGAGAACGGTGAGGAATCAGCCCAGAACTACACGGGAGGATCTTGTCAATGATCTCAAGGCAGCTGGGACCATAGTCACCAAGAAAACAATTGGTAACACACTACGCCGTGAAGGACTGAAATCCTGCAGCGCCCGCAAGGTCCCCCTGCTCAAGAAAGCACATATACATGCCCGTCTGAAGTTTGCCAATGAACATCTGAATGATTCAGAGGACAACTGGGTGAAAGTGTTGTGGTCAGATGAGACCAAAATGGAGCTCTTTGGCATCAACTCAACTCGCCGTGTTTGGAGGAGGAGGAATGCTGCCTATGACCCCAAGAACACCATCCCCACCGTCAAACATGGAGGTGGAAACATTATGCTTTGGGGGTGTTTTTCTGCTAAGGGGACAGGACAACTTCACCGCATCAAAGGGACGATGGACGGGGCCATGTAC
>QNTS01007079.1:16305-28529 GCA_003317085.1 Hucho hucho
AGAGAGGGCAGAGAAGAGAGGGAAGGAAAGAGAGAGGGCAGAGAAGAGAGGGAAGGAAAGAGAGAGGGCAGAGAACAGAGGGAAGGAAAGAGAGAGGGCAGAGAACAGAGGGAAGGAAAGAGAGAGGGCAGAGAAGAGAGGGAAGGAGGGAGAGAGGGCAGAGAAGAGAGGGAAGGAAAGAGAGAGGGCAGAGAAGAGAGGGAAGGAAAGAGAGAGGGCAGAGAAGAGAGGGAAGGAAAGAGAGAGGGCAGAGAAGAGAGGGAAGCTGTAACATTGGAAGGGGAAATACTCTGGGTTCTAATGTTCTCTTATGTTCTCTAACGTTCTCTAACGTTTGCTAACATTCTCTAATAATCTCTAACATTCTCTTATGTTAGTACAGACAAAAACCAGACCAGCATGCATCACTCCCAGGGAAGGACCCTCCAGACAGAGCATACAACTTACCTTCAGCTAGTAACAGTGCTTGGAGAGAGAGAGGGGAAAGGAGGAAGGGAGAACCCAAGGAGCAGGGGAATGGAAGGACATGAGGGAGAGAGAGGCGAGAGGAGGAAGGGAGAACACAAGGAGCAGGGGAATGGAAGGACATGAGGGAGAGAGAGGGGAGAGGGGAGAGGGGAGAGGGGAGAGGGGAGAACACAAGGAGCAGGGGGAATGGTAGGACATGAGGGAGAGAGAGGGGAGAGGAGGAAGGGAGAACACAAGGAGCAGGGGAATGGAAGGACATGAGAAAAGATAGAGAATACGGCAGTTATAGAAAAATGTGATGACATCAGAGCATGAACAATGTATGGGCTGAGAGTGAGAGTGAGTGAGTGTGTGTGTGTGTGTGTGTGTGTGTGAGTGAGTGTGTGTGTGTGTGTATGTGTGTGTGTGTGTTTGAGAGTGTGTGAGTGATTGTGAGTGTGAGTGTGAGTGTGAGTGTTTGCGAGTGTGAGTGTGAGTGTGTGTGTTGAATATCCAGTTTGTTTGTATGTTGTGGCTTTGATATGAGATGGATAAAGCAGCCTCATTCCTGTGTCTAATAACTACCATTCTACTTCCTATGGGCCAGGCTACTATAGACTACTATAGACTACTACCATTCTACTTCCTATGGGCCTGGTCAAAAGTAGCAGCCAAAATAATCGCATCTTGTTATCATATTTAGCTACTTGTTTTTTTGTGACAAATAAGTCATCATATATTCCTGCTCAAGGCTGCTAGGCTACTACAGTAGACTACTAGGCTACTATAGGCTATTAGGTTACTATAGGCTATTAGGCTACTATAGTAGTCTACTGTAGACTACTAGGCTACTATAGGCTATTAGGCTACTATAGTAGTCTACTGTAGACTACTAGGCTACTACAGTAGACTACTAGGCTACTATAGGCTATTAGGCTACTATAGTAGTCTACTGTAGACTACTAGGCTACTATAGGCTATTAGGCTACTATAGGCTATTAGGCTACTATAGTAGTCTACTGTAGACTACTAGGCTACTATAGGCTATTAGGCTACTATAGGCTATTAGGCTACTATAGTAGTCTACTGTAGGATACTACTAGGCTACTACAGTAGACTACTAGGCTACTATAGGCTATTAGGCTACTATAGTAGTCTACTGTAGACTACTAGGCTACTACAGTAGACTACTAGGCTACTATAGGCTATTAGGCTACTATAGTAGTCTACTGTAGACTACTAGGCTACTAGGCTACTATAGGCTACTAGGCTACTAAAGGCTTCTAGGCTACCAGGCTACTACAGTAGACTACTAGGCTACTACAGTAGACTACTAGGCTACTATAGGCTATTAGGCTACTATAGTAGTCTACTGTAGACTACTAGGCTACTAGGCTACTAAAGGCTTCTAGGCTACCAGGCTACTACAGTAGGCTACTAGGCTACTACAGTAGACTACTAGGCTACTATAGGCTATTAGGCTACTATAGTAGTCTACTGTAGACTACTAGGCTTCTAGGCTACCAGGCTACTACAGTAGGCTACCAGGCTACTACAGTAGACTACTAGGCTACTATAGGCTATTAGGCTACTATAAATATTTAAACAATGTAATGCTGAATGCAACCAACCTCATAAAAACCTGCTCTGGATAATCCACTGCCTTTTACCGTTATTCTCGGTGCTTGTGAAACTGCAGCCAGACCAAAGGCTGTATTGACAAAGCGTTTCAGAGTAGGAGTGCTGAACTAGGATCAAGTTCCACGCTGTCCATATAATCTCAGACATTATCAACTAAAGGGGAAAACAGATCCCAGATCAGCATTCCTGTTCTTAAATGATTTGTGAATATGGGCCCATGACTCTGGCAGGCCCGGGTTAAGCAGGTCATTGTGGTGTAGAGGGGGACACTATTTGGCATGACAGGCCCATGACTCTGGTAGGCCGGGGTTAAGCAGGTCATTGTGGCGTAGAGGGGGACACTATTTGGCATGACAGGCCCATGACTCTGGCAGGCCGGGGTTAAGCAGGTCATTGTGGCGTAGAGGGGGACACTATTTGGCATGACAGGCCCATGACTCTGGCAGGCCGGGGTTAAGCAGGTCGTTGTGGCGTAGAGGGGGACACTATTTGGCATGACAGGCCCATGACTCTGGCAGGCCCGGGTTAAGCAGGTCATTGTGGCGTAGAGGGGGACACTATTTGGCATGACAGGCCCATGACTCTGGCAGGCCGGGGCTAAGCAGGTCATTGTGGCTCTGAGGTCTTGGCGCTGTCACATCCCTAACTCTTCCCTGACTCTCTTGTCTGCCAACAGGTGGGAACAGGTGAGGTGGAGGTGGAGTACTGCCTGCAGAGATGACAGCTCCTCATCATTCACTCCCAGGGTTCCACTGCTCCCTCCAGGTGGATAGAGTAGCTGTACAGTACAGCCCTGAGGCATCTTGGCCGGGGGATACAGCTGGCTGGGACAAGGGCACAGCTCTACAGGCCTCTAGAAAATGAATGGCAGAGAGGGAGTGTTGAGAGAAAGCGTGTGGGTGTTAGTAGCTCCTCAATGAAAGAGGGATGTGTTTTCCATGGAAATGGCAGTACAGGTTCTGTACGTAGCGGTGAACAACTCCTCCTGCTCATCATCATTATCTCAAAGAACATGGAGATCCCCGATTAAATTAACACATTTACAGAGAGGGAAAGACACCTGAGGGCTATCCATTCCAAACTTAAAATTGTATTTCCAAGCACTAGCATTTCGCTCCAATTATAAATTGGTTTAGACATGACATTTCCACTCCCTGGCTGAGAATACAGAGACAAATTGTGTTTTCTATTTCCTGTTGGAAGAGGTGGTCTCCACTGATATATCCCTTGATGGATCACATCTGGCCGTGATTGGGTGTCTCATAAGGCGGCGCACAATTGGTCCAGCGTCGTCCGGGTTTGCCCGGGGTAGGTCGTTATTGTAAATAAGAATTTGTTCTTAACTGACTTGCCCAGTTAAATAAAGGTTAAATAAATAAAAATAAAAACAAACAATGTAAACTATGCTTTGGTTCTATTACTGCTCACACTATCTCTATTTGGCACAAAATTGAAAAACAATGCCACTGGGAAACGGAATGGCAGACTCCACTATTTAACTATAATGCCCTGCGATTTGGAAGACGGCCCCAATGGTCCGAATGTGGTATCTGTATCCTTGGCGATATCATGGACAGTAATGGTTTGAGGACATTCCCAGATCTGAAAGATCCATTTATATTACCAGGTAACTCTCCCCCCCCCCAGCTATGCTGACCTATGGAGTTCCATGGGAAACCCAGCCAGCCAATGATGGGGTCTGTAAACAGATAGTCTGGTCTCCTGAAAGGACTAATCTCTGATATACTGTATATAAACTCAGAGCTAGCCATTAAAAAAAGCATTGCCCACAAAATCTAAATGGAACTGAATCATCCTGGACCAGAATATGGAAATATATGACCTTGGCATCCCATAATCCCAACCATCAATTTATTCATTTCAAATTTGTTCACAGACTTTATCTAACACACTAGAAACGTTTCATAATGAAATTGGCCCCAACTTCCGAATCCCCTAAATCAGGTAGACACATTCCTTCATGGGATGTGGGAGTGCCCTGCAGTTAAATGCTTTTGGGACAAAGTGAAAAAATTATTTTCAAAGAGCGTGAATGTAAATAAACTACATTATAAACTACATAATAAACTACATTAAAAATACATAATAAACTACATTATAAACAACATAATAAACTACATTATAAAATACATAATAAACTACATTATAAACTACATAATAAACTACATAATAAACTACATTATGAACTACATAATAAACTACATAATAAACTACATTATAAACTACATTATAAACTACATAATAAACTACATAATAAACTACATTACAAACTACATAATAAACTACATTATAAACTACATGATAAACTACATGATAAACTACATGATAAACTACATAATAAACTACATTATAAACTACATAATAAACTACATTATAAACTACATGATAAACTACATGATAAACTACATGATAAACTACATTATAAACTACATGATAAACTACATTATAAACTACATGATAAACTACATTATAAACTACATGATAAACTACATAATAAACTACATTATAAACTACATTATAAACTACATTATAAACTACATTATAAACTACATAATAAACTACATTATAAACTACATTATAAACTACATAATAAACTACATATAAACTACATAATAAACTACATTATAAACTACATAATAAACTACATTATAAACTACATAATAAACTACATAATAAACTACATTACAAACTACATAATAAACTACATTATAAACTACATAATAAACTACATAATAAACTACATTATAAACTACATAATAAACTACATAAAAAACTACATAATAAACTACATTATAAACTACATAATAAACTACATAATAAACTACATAATAAAGTACATTATAAACTACATAATAAACTACATTATAAACTACATAATAAACTACATTATAAACTACATTATAAACTACATAATAAACTACATAATAAACTACATTATAAACTACATAATAAACTACATTATAAACTATATAATAAACTACATAATAAACTACATTATAAACTACATTATAAGCTGTAGCTACATGATAAACTACATTATAAACTACATAATAAACTACATTATAAACTACATTATAAGCTGTAGCTACATGATAAACTACATAATAAACTACATTATAAACTACATTATAAACTACTTAATAAACTACATTATAAACTACATAATAAACTACATTATAAACTACATAATAAACTACATTATAAACTACATTATAAACTACATTATAAGCTGTAGCTACATGATAAACTACATAATAAACTACATAATAAACTACATAATAAACTACATTATAAACTACATTATAAACTACATAATAAACTACATTATAAACTACATTATAAACTACATAATAAACTACATTATAAACTACATAATAAACTACATAATAAACAACATAATAAACTACATTATAAGCTACATTGTAAGCCACACGATGAGCTACATTATAAACTACATTATAAACTACATAATAAACTACATTATAAACTACATAATAAACTACATAATAAGCTACATTATAAACTACATTATAAACTACATAATAAACTACATTATAAACTACATTATAAACTACATAATAAACTACATAATAAACTACATTATAAACTACATTCTAAACTACATAATAAACTACATTATAAACTACCTTATAAACTACATAATAAACTACATTATAAACTACATAATAAACTACATAATAAACTACATAATAAACAACATAATAAACTACATTGTAAGCTACATTGTAAGCTACACGATGAGCTACATTATAAACTACATTATAAACTACATAATAAACTACATTATAAACTACATAATAAACTACATAATAAGCTACATTATAAACTACATTATAAACTGCATAATAAACTACATTATAAACTACATTATAAACTACATAATAAACTACATTATAAACTACATTATAAACTACTACATAATAAACTACATTATAAGCTACATTATAAACTACATTATAAACTACATAATAAACTACATTATTCGCTACATGATAAGCTACATTATAAGCTACATTATAAGCTACATTGATAGCTACATTTAAAGCTACATTATAAGCTACATTATAAGCTACATTATAAGCTACATTGATAGCTACATTTAAAGCTACATTATAAACTACATTATAAACTACATAATAAACTACATTATAAGCTACATGATAAGCTACATTATAAGCTACATTATAAGCTACATGATAAGCTACATTGATAGCTACATTTAAAGCTACATTATACGCTACATGATAAGCTACATTATAAGCTACATTATAAGCTACATTATAAGCTACATTGATAGCTACATTTAAAGTTACATTATAAGCTACATTATAAGCTACATAATAAGATACATTATAAGCTACACTAGAAGCTACATTAGAAGCTACATTAGAAGCTACATTAGAAGCTACATTGTAAGCTACATTAATGCTACATTGTAAGCTACATTATAAGCTACATTGTAAGCTACATTATACGCTACATTATAAGTTACATTATTAGCTACATTTTTAGCTACATTGAAAGCTACACATTGAAAGCACAGTAGCTATGTTACAGTAAGCAGACTCACTTTGTGACAGCATAGAATATTTATCCATTTTGACCCTTTCTCTTTGTCTGTTCTCTCTGCTTCTCTCTCTCTCCCTCGTTCGATCTTTCTTTCACTCGTGTTGTTGAACCTTGTTTTCAATGTGCTGAACCCTGCAGCACTGTCTAAGAGGTCTGATTGGCTGTCAAGTGACAAGGAGAAGTCTGATTGGCTGTCTAGTGACAAGGATTTGACATTCCACTTCAAGGAGACTGGGTGTGTGTGGGTGTGTCTGTGTGGGAGGGAGGGATCACTCAAGGTAAGGACCTGAAAGTAACATTTTGGTCCACCAGCCACTGTGGCACGTAGATGAAACACATCTATCAGCCACTCAGATTAGTCCCAGTACCGGTTACCTTCAGATTAGTCCCAGTACCAGTTACCTTCAGATTAGTCCCAGTATCAGTTACCTTCAGATTAGTCCCAGTACCGGTTACCTTCAGATTAGTCCCAGTATCAGTTACCTTCAGATTAGTCCCAGTACCGGTTACCTTCAGATAAGTCCCAGTACCAGTTACCTTCAGATTAGTCCCAGTATCAGTTACCTTCAGATTAGTCCCAGTACCGGTTACCTTCAGATTAGTCCCAGTACCGGTTACCTTCAGAATAGTCCCAGTACCGGTTACCTTCAGATTAGTCCCAGTACCAGTTACCTTCAGATTAGTCCCAGTATCAGTTACCTTCAGATTAGTCCCAGTACCGGTTACCTTCAGATTAGTCCCAGTATCAGTTACCTTCAGATTAGTCCCAGTACCAGTTACCTTCAGATAAGTCACGTGACACTTGTTTTTGTGAGAAGACCAATTTTCAGGATGTCTCATGGTCTGACAAACACCGCTCTAGCTCGGCCACCTTTCACTGCAGATGCGGAAGTGCGACATCGGCCGATGTGGTGGATTGAGACGCCCCCGATATCTCTAGTTTAAACTGACAGATTTTATTGGGGATTTTTTTTATTATGCACCTATGCGTCAATCGACTCTATGGGGTTCTAACCAAAATATCAGAGACAAAATGTTCAGCTGCCCCTTTAAGGACGGGAGGTTACCGTGGTAACGGGGCCACTGGAGTCCTGTCACGTGTGTGTGTGTGTGTGTGTGTGTGTGTGTGTGTGTGTGTGTGTGTGTGTGTGTGTGTGTGTGTGTGTGTGTGTGTGTGTGTGTGTGTGTGTGTGTGTGTGTGTGTGTGTGCGTGCGTGTGTGTGTGTGTGTGTGTGTGTGTGTGTGTGTGTGTGTGTGTGTGTGTGTGTGTGTGTGTGTGTGTGTGTGTGTGTGTGTGTGTGTGTGTGTGTGTGTGTGTGTGTGTGTGTGCGTGCGTGCGTGCGTGTGTGTGTGCGTGTGTGTGTGCGTGTGATTAGGGCATTTCTTCGCTATCAGCTGAAGCAGCAGACTCAAACTAATGTTGAAAAACAACCGAACTTGTGAACAAAACAACGTAAAAACAGCCAAGGAACACCAGAACAAAGTCTCACTTTGTAGACCGTCGAGTAAATTAGACCAGCTTTTATGCCTGTGCGCAGCGCCTCCAAAAAAGGAATCGATCAGCATTTCCACTCTATGCGCACAGCTTCCCGTCAGGCAGTGTTGCTGCTCGAGGTGGGATCTAGGATTCCTGTATCTTTGTGTCAATTAGCAGCTATGAAACAAAACAGCAGAAACACTTTGAAAACAGCTACTGCAGCATTTTTTCTAGTCCTAACGTCAACATGTGCTCATACTTGACTTGTGACTGTTTTTTTTTTTATATTCGCTAATGTAACGCTCTCACTGTAGAGCCTTGCATACAATGTTCCCTTGGGGGGCACTGTGCAAATTGTAGGTCTTATGAGCTGAAACTTTGAACGTTTACATAATTTTGTGCAAATTCCCTTGTCTGTTTCCAGTGAACACTGAGGCTGTACCCTTACAGTTTTAGACACTAGCCAATAGGTTATTGTGGCTATTGGAGCATAATGTAGGCCTACCAACAAAACCAATGGAGCAAAATCCCACAACATTTTCACATGGAAATACCTTTTGAGTTCTATGATACAGCCTACCGTAGCCTATACAATACGTGGTGTTCAATACAGGCCTGCATGCATGATATATATATATTCTTTTTACATACAGTGCATTCGGAAAGTATTCAGACCCCTGGACTTCTTCCACATTTTGTTACGTTACGGCCTTATTCTAAACTGGATTAAAATATTTTTTAAAATCCCAATAATAAGAAACCGAAAGCGCGTTTTTAGAAATTGTTGCAAATTTATTACAAATAAAAACCAGAAATACCATTTTTACACAAGTATTCAGATCCTTTGTTATGAGATTTGAAATTGAGCTCAGGTGCATCTGGTTTCCATTGAACATCCTTGAGATGTTTCTACAACTTTTATTTATTTATATTTAACCCTCATTTAACTAGGCAAGTCAGTTAAGAACCAAATATTATTTTACAGTGACGGCCTACCCCTGCCCAAAACCTAACCTGGACGATGCTGGGCCAATTGTGCGCCGCCCTATGGGACTCCCAATCACGGCTGGTTGTGATACAGCCTGGAATCAAACCAGGGTCTGTAGTGACACCTCTAGCACTGAGATGTAGTGCCTTAGACTGCTGCGCCACTCGGGAGCCCTAACTTAATTGGAGTCCGCTTGTGGTAAATTCAATTGATTGGACATGATTTGGAAAGGCGCACACCTGTCTATATAAGGTCCCACAGTTGACAGTGCATGTCAGAGCAAAAACCAAGCCATGAGGTCGAAGGAATTGTCCGTAGAGCTCAGAGACAGGATTGTGTCGAGGCACAGATCTGGGGAAAGGTACCAAAACATTTCTGCAGCATTGAAGGTCCCCAAGAACACAGCGGCCTCTATCATTCTTAAATGGAAGAAGTTTGAAACCACCAAGACTCTTCCTAGAGATGAATGGGGCAAAGTACAGAGAGATCCTTGATGAAAACCTGCTCCGGGGTGCTCAGGACCCTTCAGACTGGGGCAAAGGTTGAACCCGATCGAACCTCTCTGGAAAGACCTGAATATAGCAGTGCAGCGACGCTCCCCATCCAACCTGACAGAGCATGAGAGGATCTCCAGAATGGGAGTGCCAAGTAAAGGGGTGCCAAGTTTGTAGTGTCATACCCAAGAAGACTTGAGGCTGTAATCGCTTCCAAAGGTGCTTCAACAAAGTACTGAGTAAAGGGTCTGAATACTTATCTAAATGTGATATTTCATTAATTAATTACATTTTTTATTTTGTAAATAAATAAAAAAAACAGTTTTTGCTTCATCATTATGGGGTATTGTGTGTAGATTGATGGGAAAAACAACAACAATTGAATCGATTTTAGAATAAGGGTGCACTGTATATATATTTTGTTAAAGGGTAGATCAGCTTTAATATTGCAGATAAATTGTGGTTTCCATCAATGTAATTATTTGAACCATTTCCAATCCCCAATACATATTTTTTGTAAATATATACATAAAAAATATATATTGTTTTGTATATTTTCCTTTATTATTGTCCCCTAACCCTGCCACCCCTCCCCTAATTGGAGTAAACAAATTGACAACAACACTTAGGCTTCTACTTCCTGCTTATACATACTATATACATTTTTAAAGACACAATTTAGTCCCATCCTTCAGCTCCCCCCTACTCCTCCCATTGATCTCTGAACACCATCCAGTTTGGATTTTTATTTGCCAGATATTTATTAAACTGTGATGTTTCACAAAAGTTCTGAACCTTTCTGTTCTCATCATTTCTACATATTGTAAATTAAAGATAAACGTTTTTGATAAGAGTATTACTATATTATTGATCTATTGACTGTGACATTTTAAATCACCCAGCAGTGCTGATTGTAGAGTTAGCTCCAGGCGAATGTTGCAATTCTTCAGCCATTCCTTAACCTGCGACCAAAAAACAAGCTACATATGGACAGTACCAATACAAATGATGTAATGATTCTGTAATTCACAGGAAAAATCTGCAGAGCTGGGATGATTGTATCCCCCATATATAAAACATTCTATTGGTTACAATAATTTTGTATAATAATTTAAAATGATAAATTTGTATGTTTTGAATCCAGAGTCTTTTTGTGTACCAGTTCATAAACCATGTGCTATGGAATCGGTACATCGAAGAAATCTATTCCCAACTATTTTACAATCTATATGACACAGCTGTCAATGTATTGGTCCTAAAATGAAACTGGAAAACTTTTTCATTCAACACAATTTTCTTTAAATAATTTGGGTATTTAATGAATTCATATTCATTATATAAATAGGCCTGTTTAATTCTGTGTGGCTTGCCGTTCCAAATCAAATTGAATAATTTCCCTCATATAATTAAAAAAACAAGTTGCTAGGTGTAGGTAAAGCCAAAAGCAAATAGGTAAACCGGGATATGACTAAAGACTTAATCAGGGTAAACTGGGATATGACTAAAGACTTAATCAGGGTAAACTGGGATATGACTAAAGACTTAATCAGGGTAAACTGGGATATGACTAAAGACTTAATCAGGGTAAACTGAGATATGACTAAAGACTTAATCAGGGTAAACTGAGATATGACTAAAGACTAAATCAGGATAAACTGGGATATGACTAAAGACTTAATCAGGGTAAACTGGGATATGACTAAAGACTTAATCAGGGTAAACTGGGATATGACTAAAGACTTAATCCGGGTAAACTGAGATATGACTAAAGACTTAATCAGGGAAAACTGAGATATGACTAAAGACTTAATCAGGGAAAACTGAGATATGACTAAAGACTTAATCAGGGTAAACTGAGATATGACTAAAGACTTAATCAGGGTAAACTGAGATATGACTAAAGACTAAATCATGGTGATTTTTACACAAATAGACAGGTATTTTCTGTTCCATGGTATATTTGCTAACTTTCTATTAAATTAAAATGTATTGTAGTGAGATTTTTTCTGTCTTCAGAATATGAATAATGTAAAAGTTGTATTTTTTAAGTGATCCAATATGTAATATAGTACATTTATCATCATTGAGTTGTAATCCAGAGAGGTTAGGAAAATGTATCTAGATCCTCTATGAGGCTGTGGAGGGATTCTAATTCTAAATGATCTAGATCCTCTATGAGGCCGTGGAGGGATTCTAATTCTAAATGATCTAGATCCTCTATGAGGCTGTGGAGGGATTCTAATTCTAAAAGTATCTAGATCCTCTATGAGGCCGTGGAGGGATTCTAATTCTAAATTATCTAGATCCTCTATGAGGCTGTGGAGGGATTCTAATTCTAAATGATCTAGATCCTCTATGAGGCTGTGGAGGGATTCTAATTCTAAATGATCTAGATCCTCTATGAGGCTGTGGAGGGATTCTAATTCTAAATGATCTATATCCTCTATGAGGCTGTGGAGGGATTCTAATTCTAAATGTATCTAGATCCTCTATGAGGCTGTGGAAGGATTCTAATTCTAAGTGATCTAGATCCTCTATGAGGCTGTGGAGGGATTCTAATTCTAAA
>QNTS01007080.1:19346-42847 GCA_003317085.1 Hucho hucho
ACACACACACACACACACACACTGACACACACATACACTGACACACACACACGGACACACACACACTGACACACACACACACCCTAGCATACACACCCTGACACACACACACACTGACACACCCTAACATACACACATTGACATACACACACACTGACATACACACACACACAGAGATACACACACACTTACACACACACTGACACACACACATTGACATACACACCCTGACATACACACACACCCTAACATACACACCCTGACACACACACTGACACACACGCACTGACATACACACACTGACATACACACACTGACACACACGCAGGCCCATTGTATGTCTGAGTGATTGCTCATACCTGCAGGCAGTGGCTGACCTCTACGCATTGCTGTGTGTGTGAGTGTGTGGTGTGTGTGTGTCTCCGTGGCTGCCTATTTGACTGGTTGACCTGGATTTGGCCTGCTGTGATTCTCTAAGGAGATTCTATTGTGACAACTCAATGGAAATCATTGCTCTTTTTGTTACAGAAACATGAAAAGAACATCAGTGACTTTTTAACCCCATGTTTTGGGGTGATATTTTCACAGATCTAATACTAAGATGGATAGGGGTCAACCCTTACATTGTGTTCTAATTAGATCACTGCAGACGCTATATAAATCAAACGTGTTATTAAAAACTCGCTATATGCAGTCAAACACTGCTGGAGCAAGTGGTTCTTAAAGGGCCAGCGTAAATAATTAAACGAGAGGTTTCTGAACCAAACAAGGGAAAATATATAAATAGCCCCTGACCTACCAACTGAATTAAGTGGAAATGTGACCGTCTAACATCCACTAAGTAAATTAATGTCACAAATTCCATCTCTGATTGGAGAATTAATCCCTGAGCGGGCAGCTCTCTCTCTGCTATAGTGCTGAGTTAAGCAGATGGTGGCAGGAGGGAGGAAAGTGGTCATCAGGGATGGAGCCATATTTTAGCCTTGGATTATGAAGCTATTTTCACCACAGCTTCCCACTGGTCTGGAGCAGTGTGTGAGAGGCGAAAGGGAAACCTAGTCAGTTGCGCAATTAACCCAACCCCTCTGAATTAGATGTCCAATCGATGTCCACGTCATCGGCACCCGGGGAGCGGTTGTTGTTGGGGGTTAACTGCCTTGCTCAGGGGCAGAACAGCAGATTTTTCTGCTGTTTTTTTATTTCAGCTTTTATTTCTTTCATCACATTCCCAGTGGGTCAGAAGTTTACATACACTCAAATAGTATTTGGTAGCATTGCCTTTAAATTGTTTTACTTGGTTCAAACGTTCCGGGTAGCCTTCCACAAGCTTCCCACAATAAGTTGGGTGAATTTTGGCCAATTCCTCCTGACAGAGCTGGTGTAACTGAGTCAGGTTTGTAGGCCTCCTTGCTCGCACACACTTTTTCAGATCTGCCCACATTTTCTATGGGATTGAGGTCAGGGCTTTGTGATGGCCACTCTAATACCTTGACTTTGTTGTCCTTAAGCCATTTTGCCACAACTTTGGAAGTATGCTTGAGGTCCATTTGCAAGACCCATTTGCGACCAAGCTTTAATATCCACATAATTTTCCATTTATTTTGTGAAGTACTGTGTGTTTGTTTACTCCATGTGTAACTCTGTGTTGTATGTGTTGAACTGATGTGCTTTATCTTGGCCAGGTCTCAGTTGTAAATGAGAACTTGTTCTCAACTAGCTTACCTGGTTAAATAAAGGGGAAATAAAAATACAAAAAAAACAAAAAAAAGTGCACCAGTCCCTCCTGCAGCAAAGCCCCCCCACAACATGCTGCTGCCACCCCCGTGCTTCACGGTTGGGATGGTGTTCTTCGGCTTGCAAGCCTCCCCCTTTTTCCTCCAAACATAACGAGGGTCATTATGGCCAAACAGTTCTATTTTTGTTTCATCAGACCAGAGGACATTTCTCCAAAAAGTACGATCTTTGTCCCCATGTGCAGTTGCAAACCTTGTCTGGCTTTTTTATGGTGGTTTTGGAGCAGTGGCTTCTTCCTTGCTGAGTGGCCTTTCAGGTTATGTCGATATAGGACTCGTTTTACTGTGGATATAGATACTTTTGTATCTGTTTCCTCCAGCATCTTCACAAGGTCCTTTGCTGTTGTTCTGGGATTCATTTGCACTTTTCACACCAAAGTACGTTCATCTCTAGGAGACAGAACGTGTCTTCTTCCTGAGCGGTATGACGGCTGCGTGGTCCCATGGTGTTTATACTTGCGTACTATTGTTTATACAGATGAACGTGGTACCTTCAGGCGTTTGGAAATTGCTCCCAAGGATGAACCAGACTTGTGGAGGTCTACCATTTTTTTCTGAGGTCTTTGCTGATTTCTTTAGATTTTCCCATGATGTCAAGCAAAGAGGCACTGAGTTTGAAGGTAGACCTTGAAATACATCCACAGGTACACTTCCAATTGACTCAAATGATGTCAATTAGCCTATCAGAAGCTTCTAAAGCCATTACATCATTTTCTGGAATTTTCCAAGCTGTTTAAAGGCACAGTCAGTGCATGTAAACTTCTGACCCACTGGAATTGTGATACAGTGAATTATAAGTGAAATAATCTGTCTGTAAACAAATGTTGGAAAAATTACTTGTGTAATGCACAAAGTAGACGTCCTAACCGACTTGCCAAAACTATAGTTTGTTAACAAGAAATTTGTGGAGTGGTTGAAAAAAGAGTTTTAATGACTCCAACCTAAGTGTATGTAAACTTCTCTCTCTTTCTTATATGTCCCTCATTCTCTCTCTCTCTCTCTCTCTCTCTCTCTCTCTCTCTCTCTCTCTCTCTCTCTCTCTAGTAAATGATCACCCTGTCTAGTCTGTAGAGGGGACCGAGAGAGAGAAACATCCACAGACCACTGCAGCGGTAGATCCAGTGATTTATTACCCAGCACACTGGAGAGAGAGAGAGAGAGAGAGAGAGGCCAAGAACCCAGCCCAACACTGCTTTATGACACATTTAGTTAGGGGAATAGACTCACCTACACATATTCACATATACACAGCACCATACTATAAATAAACACACACACACACACCATAACACATACCAAAACACAAGCACACAATCTCTAAAAGTTGACTCTTTAATTAAACAGTGCCTATAGAGTGCTCTGTAAGCTAAAACAAATGTTAATTAGACATCACTGTCAGAAAGATATTCCCACAGCGTGTGTGTCTGTATGTGCACACGTGTGTGGGGAAAATATAGAGAGAGAGCAAAAGAGAGAGAGAGAGAGAGAGAGCGAGAGAAAGCCCTTACATTGAAATTGAATTGAGAGAGAGTGAGAGAAAGAAAGAGAGAGCGAGAGAGAGAGTGAGAGAGAGAGATAAGATAACAAAAACATCCCTAGCATAGAAAGTAAGAGATCCTTGTAGTTTTACTGGGCTGCAGCACTGTGTGGTAACTGAGCTTTAGAAACAGATGGCAATTAGGAGAGAGAAAGTAAAGCACAGCAAACAATGAGAGACTGAGTCAGCACTGGGACTGACTGACTGACTGACTGACTAAGAGACTGAGTCAGCACTAGGACTGACTGACTGACTGAGTCAGCACTGGGACTGACTGACTGACTGAGTCAGCACTGGGACTGACTGACTGACTGAGTCAGCACTAGGACTGACTGACTGAGTCAGCACTGGGACTGACTGAGTCAGCACTGGGACTGACTGACTGAGTCAGCACTGGGACTGACTGACTGACTGACTGAGTCAGCACTGGGACTGACTGACTGACTGAGTCAGCACTGGAACTGACAGACTGACTGAGTCAGCACTGGGACTGACTGACTGACTGACTGAGTCAGCATGGGGACTGACTGACTGACTAAGAGACTGAGTCAGCACTGGGACTGACTGACTGACTAAGAGACTGAGTTAGCACTGGGACTGACTGACTGACTAAGAGACTGAGTCAGCACTGGGACTGACTGACTGACTAAGAGACTGAGTCAGCACTGGGACTGACTGACTGACTAAGAGACTGAGTCAGCACTGGGACTGACTGACTGAATAAGAGACTAACACAAATAAAACACACATACACTACTTTCCCTCATTGTGTATTGAGGATATATATCTTTGGGCCTGGTCTCAGTAGGCAGTAGGCACGCCAGTCTACAAAACAGTGAAATGGCCTCTTTTATCCACACCACCCCTCCAAAAGATCCCAATAGACAATTCTAATCTAGACCTAGACAGGGTTAATGCTTATGGGCCAAAACACGCAGACACAAGCACACTTCCCAGTTGATTTAACATTGCCCGTGCAGCTGGAGTGGACAATCAGGCAGAAATGCACAAGCACAATCACACTAACAACCTGCCTTGTGATTGGTCGACTGACGGCCCACCAGTCAGTGTGTGTGTGTGTGCGTGCGCTCCTATCGATTTATCTGTGTGTGTCTGAATGCATGTTGTCCATTTGACAGGCGTCCATTGTGGTGCCACAGACTGCTCCAGTTAACCATCGACCAATTGGGTCGCCAGCTAAAATGCCAGCACTGGCACTCCTGTCGCTTCGCATGGCGTCCCCTGGGAATCCCGTCCTTCCTTGTGTGTGATAGCTGAGAAGCATCCCTGTGCATTTTGTTTGTCTGATGTCTGCTTGTTGCATGTATGTACTGGGTAAGAATCAGGTTTGTTTGCACATGCAAATGTGTACGCTTGCTATAATTACTCTATAAATGTGTGTGTGTCTAATAACAATAATTTGGTGGGTGCTTATACTTGTCCTATTTTACACATGTACCAGTATGTATTAGTGTGTGTGTCCTTCCCACTCCTCTTTTGGCGTTGGTCTGTGAAGTGCTTTAAAAGGGATTAAAACAAAACAAAAAGCACATTTTAAAAAACTACAGCTTGAACAGGCTGATCATTTAAATGTATTAGCATTTTAATGGAAAGATAAGGCGTCGCTCTCTCTCTCTCTCTACCTCTCTCCGTCCCTCTCTTTCTCCCTCCCTCCCTCCACTGCTGTTTGTGTAAGCACTCAGAGACTCAGGCTGTGTCCTGAATGAAACCCTATTCCCTATGTAGTGCACTGCTTTAGACCAGAGATCCTGGTCAAAAGTAGTGCACTGCATAGGGAATAGGGTGCCAAAGCAGGTGAAATAGATAAACAAAAGTGAAATAAACAATCAAAAATGTACAGTAATCATTACACAAAGTTCCAAAATAATAAAGACGTTTCAAATGACATATTATGTCTATATACAGTGTTGTAATGATGTGTAAATAGTTAAAGTAAATAAATAAATAAACATACAGTTGAAGTCGGAAGTTGACATACACCTTAGCCAAATACATTTAAACTCAGTTTTTCACAATTCCTGACATGTTGCTTCAATATATCCACATAATTTTCCATTTATTTTGTGAAGTACTGTGTGTTTGTTTACTCCATGTGTAACTCTGTGTTGTATGTGTTGAACTGATGTGCTTTATCTTGGCCAGGTCTCAGTTGTAAATGAGAACTTGTTCTCAACTGGCCTACCTGGTTAAATAAAGGGGAAATAAAAATACAAAAACAACTAAAAAAAGTGCACCAGTCCCTCCTGCAACAAAGCCCCCCCCACAACATGCTGCTGCCACCCCCGTGCTTCACGGTTGGGATGGAGTTCTTCGGCTTGCAAGCCTCCCCCTTTTTCCTCCAAACATAACGAGGGTCATTATGGCCAAACAGTTCTATTTTTGTTTCATCAGACCAGAGGACATTTCTCCAAAAAGTACGAACTTTGTCCCCATGTGCAGTTGCAAACCTTGTCTGGCTTTTTTATGGCGGTTTTGGAGCAGTGGCTTCTTCCTTGCTGTGCGGCCTTTCAGGTTATGTCGATATAGGACTTGTTTTACTGTGGATATAGATACTTTTGTATCTGCTTCCTCCAGCATCTTCACAAGGTCCTTTGCTGTTGTTCTGGGATTCATTTGCACTTTTCACACCAAAGTACGTTCATCTCTAGGAGACAGAATACGTCTCCTTCTTGAGCGGTATGACGGCTGCGTGGTCCCATGGTGTTTATACTTACGTACTATTGTTTGTACAGATGAATGTGGTACCTTCAGGCATTTGGAAATTGCTCCCAAGGATGAACCAGACTTGTGGAGGTCAATTTTTTTCTGAGGTCTTTGCTGATTTCTTTTGATTTTCCCATGATGTCAAGCAGAGGAACTGAGTTTGAAGGTAGGCCTTGAAATACATCCACAGGTACACCTCCAATTGACTCAAATTATGTCAATTAGCCTATCAGAAGCTTCTAAAGCAATGACATAATTTTCTGGAATTTTCCAGGCTGTTTAAAGGCACAGTCAACTTAGTGTATGTAAACTTCTGACCCACTGGAATTGTGATACAGTGAATTATGAGTGAAATAATCTGTCTGTAAACAATTGTTGGAAAAATTACATTGGGCAGGAGGTTAGGAAGTGCAGCTCAATTTCCACCTCATTTTGTAATTATCTTTTTGTTAGGGTCTCTCTCTCTCTCTCTCTCTCTCTGCACTAATGGAGTTGATAGGAATGAAAGGAGAAAAGGACTTTGAAATGATGTTGTGGAGAGAGAAATGGACAAAGAGAGAGAGAGGGAGAAAGAGAAAGTGATTAATGGTATTTACCTCTAAACCCTTAGTCCAGCCCACTGTAGAAGCTAATCACACCATGATAGGTCAGAGGTCAACTGTCAGCAGGGTCACCGGAATGTCACCCCCCCCCCCGAGCCAGCCAATGACTGATGAGGAGTGTGTGTGTGCGCGTGTCTTACTTCCAAAGTGACGCCCTTCAAAAATGTAGGAATGCCTGGTGTACAGAGGGGGTTTGTGTGGAGGGTTAGTCCAGGCATTCCTGTGTCCTATGAGCTAGAGACACAAGGAGATGCTGTGAAAGAGAGAGAGAATGTGTGTATGTGGGTGTGTGTGTGTGTGTTCGTGCGTACGCGCCTGTGTATGTTTGTGTTATAGCATACGCGCCATTGTGTGTGTGTTTGTGTATAGAGATGGTCGATCAGTCCAGTCACAGACAGTCAGGCCCAGTAGAACATCTTCCATACAGAGAAGTGACAGAGAGTTCTGGTAAACCTGCAGAAGCCAGGTCCAATGCCACAACACCATGCCAAGCACAAACAAACAGCACAACGTTGTCACAACAAACCACTATCCACTACCAAGTGTTCATCTAAACAGTTGGAAGTCCAACTTCAACCAAATGAATAAAGCTAGAAATGAATACTAATATATATATATCAGTGTCCAGTGCTGCTGTGAAGGTTCAAGGCTCGAGTAGTGTAGGAGTGTGTGTGTGTGTGTGTTTGTGGATCAGAGAGCAGTATGTACAGCTAAATCCACATATTAGATGAGTTTCCCTTTCAGAGTGCGTAGGAGCGATTCTCCGGTCTCTCTCTGTTTTATTCACTGAGGTCTCATCAGAGTTCTCCCTACAGAATACACAGAGGAGAGAGGTTCTGTAGACTCACCCTCCTGCTCATCTGTTTTTGAATAAGGGATCGAAGAGGTGTTACAGAGATGCTGTATGGCTGTGCGTGAAGGTCTGCATGGGAGTGAGAGAGGAGCCTTTGGTTAGACTGCAGGGGGAAGCATGAGAAAGAATAGATGGATGGAGTGAAGAGAGTGGGGATTTAGGTACTTAGGTATTTTTCTTAAAACTGCATTGTTGGTTAAGGGCTTGTAAGTTTCACTGTAAGGCCTACACCTGTTGTATTCGGCGCATGTGACAAATACAATTTGATTTGATTTGATGAGCGAGAGAATGTGTGTGAGAGAGCGAGAGAGAGAGAGAGAGAGAGAGAGAGAGAGAGAGAGAGAGAGAGAGAGAGAGTGAAAGAGAGAGTGAGGGGGTGAAGAGCGAACAGCGAAAGTGGGCAAAGCTTGACCTGAAACTAGAGAGAGAGAGAAGAGCGAGAAAGAGAAGAGAGAAGAAAGAGAGCGAGAGTACAGTCAAATGGTATCAGGTCTCTATTAGGCTAATCTGGCCAGGCATTCATGGTCCACTTCTCTGTTACACTAATTGCAGGATTAAAAAGAACCTGATCCACAGTTTACCCTCTCTCTCTCTCCCCTCTCTCTCTTCTATTCTCCCTCTGTCTATCCTCTTTCTCGCTCCATCCCTCTTGCACTATCTTTTGTGACACACCCATATATTCACACACAGCACACTCTCTTTTCTGAACAAAATGGTGACTATTCTTCATAAGAGTGCTTCCCTAAACAAACTCTGAGGCTGTTAGAGTGTGTTAGAATGTGTGTGTGTATGTGTGCTCCCCAGACATTTCAGTGCCTGGGGATGGGATAAAAGCCGCAGAGGGGCATGTGGGGATTCTTCTGTACTCTATAGGAGGAACAGCACATCGGCAGGACACCAAACAGCACCTATAGGAGGCATCTCTTCCCACCTAATTTCTCTCGCTCTCTCCCTGCTATCATCGCTCTCTCCCTGCTATCATCTCTCTCCATCTCTCCCTCTCCCTATCTCTCGCGTTTTCTCTCTCTCTGCTATCATCAGCCTCTCTCCCCCCCCCACTATCTCTCTGTTCTGAGCTCAAAGGAGCCATTCCTCTCTATTCCTGCTGTCGTTACCTGCCAGGGCGGGGCCCCGCGACTTGACATCTTGTGGTTCCGTTGCCAAGGACACTGTTGGAGACCAGTTCGCAGTGCTGTCAACACACATGCAATGTATTTCATCACACACCCCCTGTCCCCCCGCACCCCCGTCTTAGTGAACAAAGCCAAGATTGACTGAACAAGGGGTGTCTGGGAGTGAAGATCCAATGGATGAATGAATGGGTGACTGTCTGTACCTGTTCCTCTGCTTCACACAGCGAACATATGGCAAGCCCAAACCTACTCTTCCGACAAAGTAGCTCCTCTGTAGCAGGACAATAAAATAGGACAGTTAACGCTAAGTTACACTAAGATACGCTAGGATAATAATAAACTCACAATGAGGCCCATCCATTTTGCATGAATTAATTAGCCGCTACCGCTAACAATGAGCAATTGGCCCACTTGGCGCTCTATACTAGGCTACGCTACATTGACAGTTTGTATTGTAAACCCCGTAGCAAGTGCCTTAGCATCCAGTTGTAAATTAGCAGTGAACGCTAACCTGCTGTTTTACTAGTCCTTCTGTCCTCATTATTCTTCGCATAACAATGCTTTGCCTGGATTCTCAACACACACACACACACACACACACACACACACACACACACACACACACACACACACACACACTACTACCTATGGTAATTAATAGGTGTGCTCGGCATGGGGAACATATGCGTTTACTGATGGCCATGCAGAACACATTGGCGTGGTGACTTATCATGCTGCAGCCTTGATGTTAGCTGCTAATTTGCTGACTGCAGGTAAACCCAACGCATTAACATAAACAACCTTGAAAGGTTGATAAACCAGAGCATTGCAATGTAGTTGAGAGAGAGAGTGAGAGAGTGAGAGAGAGAGAGAGTGAGAGAGAGAGAGAGAGAGAGAGAGAGAGAGAATAATAGATAAAGAGGATAAACAGACTCTATTTTACCTTCTACCTCTACCGCTGCATTTGTTTAACACAATAGGATGTTTCCTCTAGTCTAGACACCTGAACGATGACCTGACTACTATTTAGGTCACCAATCCATTTCCCTCCACAATGTCCAGTCAAATTGCAGGGTGGCGAGCGCTGCATGGCCATTCATTCACATTCACACAGAAAATCCACTCTCCCTCTGCTTATCTGGTCTATTGTGATTTGAATATGTGTGTGTGGTGGTTGTGTGTGTCTGGTTTATCTGAGGTGATGGACAGTGGCTGGGCAAATGCAGCGGTGTGTGGTGGCGTGGATTGTTGAGAGGGCCATGTGTTTGAATGTGTGTCTCTCAGGCTGTTTGATGTGAAGTGGCACGCTTCATACACTCTTATTCAACATGTCACCTCATATATATTCCCCTAGGGTCATATGGATCAGGCTCTTATTCAACATGTCAGCTCATATACATTCCCCTAGGGTCATATGGATCAGGCTCGTATTCAACATGTCATCTCATATACATTCCCCTAGGGTCATATGGATCAGGCTCTTATTCAACATGTCATCTCATATACATTCCCCTAGGGTCATATGGATCACGCTCTTATTCAACATGTCACCTCATATACATTCCCTAGGGTCATATGGATCAGGCTCTTATTCAACATGTCAGCTCATATATATTCCCCTAGGGTCATATGGATCAGGCTCGTATTCAACATGTCATCTCATATACATTCCCCTAGGGTCATATGGATCAGGCTCGTATTCAACATGTCATCTCATATACATTCCCCTAGGGTCATATGGATCAGGCTCTTATTCAACATGTCATCTCATATACATTCCCCTAGGGTCATATGGATCAGGCTCTTATTCAACATGTCATCTCATATACATTCCCCTAGGGTCATATGGATCACGCTCGTATTCAACACTCACCGATGTAAGTTCATATCATATCAAATAAAATAAAATGTTAAACAACAGGTGTAGACTAACAGTGACAGGCTTTCCAACAATGCAGAGAGAGAAATATAAAAATAATTTAAAGATAATAACATGAGGAATAAATACACAATGAGTAACGATAACTTGGCTATATACACGGGGTACCAGTACCAAGTCGAGGTACGAGGTAATTGAGGTAGATAGGTGCATACAGTATGGCTGTGGGGATGGCACAGTCCATCCGTTTAAGACGTGCTACTGAAATTCGATATGGTTATATAACATAAACAATGGTGCAACACTAATAATAATAATATTATTTCATAACAGATGCGTTTTCTCCCGCTTCTCTGGTATTATTTATAATTGATTTAGTGTTTCCACTGTTCCAAATTATATTTATTATAATAATAATATTAATAATAATAACCCTCCTTGTTCTTGATCTCCTTATTGTTATTATTACTATTACTATTATTATCATCGTTATTATGATCATAATTTTAATAAGTAATGTCATTATCTTTAGTAGGCTTAGTATAGCAGCCTTGTATAACCACCATTGAGCTGTAGGCCAAAGAGCCCATCCTGTTTAGTCTTAATACTGTAACTTACTTAGACCTATATTTCAATACTTCTATAGGCTACTGTATCAATCAATCATTCATTCATTTGTTCACGTCATCACACGTCATCACTACATTCCTGATTTTAAATGGAAACAAGCATTTTGGTTTTAAAATAAAATGACAAAGCGACCCTTGAATAATTAGCGTAAACAATAAATAAACAGTTCCATTTTGGAAATTGCATTCACAAATGAATGCAACTGGTTTTAGTCTATAGAACAGACTCTTATAATTGTATAATTTATTTAGTGTTGTTTACATAGTTCCAAACGGTCAGAGAAAGTATACTGTAATCTAACAGCACCTGTATGCATGCAGCGCTGGCTCCGTACCTTCTTTGTCTTGATCTCCAGTATTTTCCACAATTAGCCACATTTATTCCACACATCTGACTACGCCTCACCTCATATACGCCTCACCTCAGCAGGTAGCCTAGTGGTTAGAGCGTTGGACTTGTAACCGGAGGGTTGCAAGTTCGAATCCCCGAGCTGACAAGGTAAAAATCTGTCATTCTGCCCCTGAACAAGGCAGTTAACCAACTGTTCCCTGGGTGCTGAAGATGTGGATGTCGATTAAGGCAGCCCCCTGCACCTCTCTGATTCAGAGGGGTTGGGTTAAATGCGGAAGACACATTTCAGTTGAAGGCATTCGGTTGTACAACTGACTAATAATGGTGACTTAGACTCATATATGCGTCATATATGCTCCTTTTTGACATGTCAGCATGGGATACTGTGACATCCAGTGTGTAGGACATCTGTCAGTCCAAATCCTCAGAGGAGGATAGAAAACAACCTATAGCTCTGTCTTATCCATAAAAGCACATTAAAACAGACAAGCTAGCTGGCACCGGAATTCATTTCAAACTCTCTATGTTTATGGCACGCTTATATTGTTGCCATTAGTCGAATAAGCGTTCACGTGGAGATGAAGCGCACACACTTAAACACAGACCCACACACTCATGCACACACACACACTCTTCATTCATCTTAAATCCGCTACTAATGAATTTTCCACTGGTTCTCTACCGCTCCACTCACCCATCTCCACTCGGGGACCATCAAACACAGAGTTTAACAAGGCCCCAGTTATTTTTGCTACTTTTTAACATGGCAGCAGTTAAAGTCATATAGTGTATGATGGTGGGAGTAAAAGACAGACTATATCAAATAAGAGGTATTCCCTATATAGTGCACTATTGTTGACCACAGCCCTGGGAATCTAGAGCTCTACATAGGGAATAGGGTGCCATTTGGGAAACAGCCCAGAGCCAAATCCCAGCCAACACAGACGGCAAAGGATAAAGTCAATTCTGCCCAACGAGCGTTCAGCCATGCTGTAAGCCTGGCAAGCTGAGAAGCTGAAAAGACTGATTCATCCGCACAAGTATTTTTTGATGGGAATTTGATTGCGTTTGATTGTATCGTTTATGCTATTTTGAGACCAGATGAGGAAGCTCAGCGTATCCACACATCTGTTGTCTTTGTCTACGCTGCAAGGACACTGAATGATCCACTCCTATAAAACAGTAAGAAGACACAGTCTGTCATTTCCCCCTCAAGGGATACCTTGAATTACTGTGTTACTTCTCTGTAAGAAGCTTGGCAGTGACTAGAGTAGATGTGAGTTGTTACGAGGTTATAGGGGTCAGTATTATCTAATGTTGGACGGTAGTATTTATTATAATGGGATGAATGGACTTGGCTCCACATGGTAGAGTCTATATAGAGGAATCAGCCTTAACAATAAGCTATAGGTAGAGCTGGTGCCGCCCTATAGCCACAACACAATGGGTACTGGGCCAAAGCCAGTGCAGGTTTTTTCCTTAGCTAGTGGTAGTTATATATAGGCTGTCTTAGCCTCCAGCCTCTGCCCTTTACTGTTCTACATTGTGCAATTCAACTCCTAACCCAGTGTTTGCGTGTGTGTGTGTGTGTGTGTGTGTGTGTGTGTGTGTGTGTGTACTCTCCATGCGCTCATTCATCATCCACTGTAAGTGACACACAGTCTCACATCCAACCAGTCATAACTAGTGCTTCATCAGCAAGACACTCTTCAAGTTCTGACTGGTGACCTGGAGGCTACAGTGACACAAACCCACTGCATGAGGCTACGGCTGTCATTAAGACAAACAACATTACAGCCCAAATCACTTCTTTAGAATAGACTAAAATGGAATAGAATAATATAGATTAGAATAGAAACGTTATTGTCCACTTTCTGGTAATCACTTCGTTGAACCATCATCTACAGCCGTTCTGAACACTGCCAATTAAATGACTATTAAATATGTTGTTTCTCTTTCACTTGATTACTGGTAGTTGCCTGATTAGCCACTAATTATTTGTCATCTGAGAGTGGTTAATTCACAAGTGTTCCCTGACGATTTATCAAGCGTAATCCACAAAATAAATTAAAACCTGAACTGTTAAATGCAGAATTAACAGGATAATTATGTAATGGCACAAGTTAGCCACCATTAATTGTATCAACTTCTATAAAAACACATCTACTAATTTTTTGGGGATGTACAATTCAAATAAATACTTATTTAGAAATCAAACTCAGAGAAAAGTTGTTATTTATCTTCTTAAAGAGGCAATTATACATTAAACAGTATATTCCCTTTAACTTCTCTTGAATTACCTATTAGGAACAAAGTTGTGAATTAGCAGCTATTTAAATACAAATAATTGGTTGTTCTTGTGGCTAATTACGCCCAAGGTAATTAAGGAGCTGAGTGAAAAGAAAAGAGAGAGAGAAAAGAGAAGGCATTAGAGAGGCGTTTGTCTGACTGGGCTTTTTTATAGGAGAGGGGGAGGAGGGGAGGAGGAGAAGGAGTCTACTGTGTTGGGAGAGGGGCTAGTGGGGAGAGACTGGAATGTCAATGATGGGACAGTTTGTGTATCATAGCTGCAAAAGAGCACTGTTTCTGGGGGTTGTGATAGAGCTCTACCATAGCTAGGAGGGCACATTGCTCTGGAACTCACTCTCTCTCTGTTTTTTTTCTGCCTCTCCATCCCAACAACACACACAACATTTTTATATCTACAGCAACACATACAGTTGAAGTCGGAAGTTTACATACACTTAGGTTGGAGTCATTAAAACTCGTTTTTCAACCACTCCACAAATTTCTTGTTAACAAGCTATAGTTTTGGCAAGTCGGTTAGGACATCTACTTTGTGCATGACAAAAGTCATTTTTCCAACATTTGTTAACAGACAGATTATTTCTCTTACAATTCACTGTATCACAATTCCAGTGGGTCAGAAGTTGACATACACTAAGTTGACTGTGCTTTTAAACAGCTTGGAAAATTCCAGAAAATTATGTCATGGCTTTAGATTCTTCTGACAGGCTAATTGACATAATTTGAGTCAATTGGAGGTGTACCTGTGGATGTATTTCAAGGCCTACCTTAAAACCCAGTGCCTCTTTGCTTGACATCATGGGAAAATTGTAGATCTCCACAAGTCTGGTTCATCCTTGGGAGCAATTTCCAAATGCCTGAAGGTACCACGTTCATCTGTACAAACAATAGTACGCAAGTATAAATACCATGGGACCACGCAGCCGTCATACCGCTCAGGAAGGAGACGCTTTCTGTCTCCTAGAGATGAACGTACTTTGGTGTGAAAAGTGCAAATGAATCCCAGAACAACAGCAAAGGACCTTGTGAAGATGCTGGAGGAAACAGGTACACAAGTATCTATATCCACAGTCAAACGAGTCCTCAGCAAGGAAGAAGCCACTGCTCCAAAACCGCCATAAAAAAGCCAGACACGGTTTGCAACTGGTGCACTTCACAAAATAGATGGCATCATGAGGAAGGAAAATTATGTGGATATATTGAAGCAACAGCTCAAGACATCAGTCATGAAGTTAAAGCTTGGTCGCAAATGGGTCTTCCAAATGGACAAAGACCCCAAGCATACTTCCAAAGTTGACAACAAAGTCAAGGTATTGGAGGAATGGGCCAAAATTCACCCAACTTATTGTGGCAAGCTTGTGGAAGGCTACCCGAAACGTTTGACCCAAGGTAAACAATTTAAAGGCAATGCTACCAAATACTAATTGAGTGTATGTAAACTTCTGACCCACTGGGAGTGTGATGAAAGAAATAAAAGCTGAAATAAATCATTCTTTCTACTAATATTCTGACATTTCACATGATTAAAATAAAGTGGGGATCCTAACTGACCTAAGACAGGGCATTTTTACTAGGATTAAATGTTAGGAATTGTGAAAAACGGAGTTTAAATGTATTTGGCTAAGGTGTATGTAAACTTCCGACTTCAACTGTACATATATATATATATATCCTGTCTTAGCTGTCAGACAGGTAAATGAATTGCAGAAATTGAATATGTGCATAGTTGGAGGGCCTGAAGTTCACGCTGAAGTTGTCTTTAATTAGAATAGCGTAATGGTGAGGAGAAACAACTGGTCCGTGTGTCTGCATTTCAAACACAACAGAGAGGGGACCCTGCTTTCTGACACTGTATTTTTTTAAGCACTTCTTTAATAAAAATGTCTCTGTCGTTTTTAAGGATAGATAACTAGTGAGAGACAGAGAGAGCGAGAAGGAGAGAGAGAGGAGAGAAAGAGAGAGGAGAGATAGAGAGAGAGATGGAGAGAGATAAAAGAGATAGGAGAGAGAGAGAGAGATACAGCGAATGAGACTAAAACCCAGAGAGAAGAGAGAGACCAAGAAATGGAGACAAAAATAAATAACAACAAAAAAACTGAAATGTGTTGCCAAGTAAGTGTACTGTATCTGTGGCTATGAGGGCTGATTAGTATACAGCTTTGTGTTGAGACGGATAAACAAACAAACAGCGAGCAGCAGGATATATGTCAGAGCAGCTGTACCTTACAGGCTTTACACAGTCAACAAACACAACTCCTTTCCTTAACCCTTTTAAGGGACACGCAGTGTGTGTGCGTGTGAGAGAGAGAGAGGCGGATATTACCTAATGAAGGAAGAGAGAGTGAGAGAGAGTGAGAAAGAGAGAGAGAGAGAGAGAGAGAGAGAGAGAGAGAGAGAGAGAGAGATGTAAGAGAGCTGTAAGGGACGGGAAGGCTGATTGAGTCCCATGGTAAGAGCATGGGAGGGGAGAGGCTGATCATCAGTAATGTGGTTCAGTACAGTGGTGCTATGGGGAGTGGTGATAGACTAGCCAAATGAGCTTTTCCACCTACACCCAAGGGCATACATAGTACATACTGTACAGTATGTAGCTAGAGACTGAGATGAGCTCTCACTCAACGCACACACACACACACACACACACACACACACACACACACACACACACACAGCCACCACCCAGCCTTGTGCAGCTGAGTGTAGACTGTGTAAACAATAAGGATACAGAGAACTGTTCCTGTAGACAGTATGTTGCCGACCCCCTCGCTCCCTCTCAGTACACTGCTCCCCCGTGACAACACGAACGGCCGGGTGCTGGTTACCCCACCTTAAAACCAGAGCAACTCAATGCCAAACTACCAGTGATAAATCTCTCTCTACTGTATATCCAGCCATCCCTGCCTCTGTCTCTACCCTTCACTGGGGATTGGGCTCTTCTGTCTGTATGTGTGTGTGTCTGTAAGTGTGTTTATGTTTATGTGTGTGTGTGTGTGTGTGTATGTGTGTGTGTGTGCATGTGTGTGTGTGTGTGTGTCTCTGTATGTGTGTGTGTGTATGTGTGTGTGTGTGTCTGTATGTTTGTCTGTATGTATGTATTTGTGTGTGTATTTGTGTGTGTCTGTATGTGTGTTTGTGCGTATGTGTGTCTCTGTATGTGTGTGTGTGTATGTGTGCGTGTGTGTCTGTATGTGTGTGTGTGTGTTTAAACCTTAAACCCGTCTCCTCCCTGTGGGGGGTGATGACACGTGGTTAGTTGTGGTAATGGCAGTGTTAATGCTGATGACATTGTTCAGTTGATTGCCGAACACATGTGGCTGAGCAGGGACAGACAGACAGACATCTTCCCTCCCTGCATCTAGCCCAGGCTGTGTTCCTGTAACCCGAGCCCCAGGCCCTCGTCTTAAAAGGTCGCGACCTTGCTGTGCCTCTAACCCCCAAACAAAGGAGGTGGGTGAGTGGATGGTTGGTTGGCTGTCCCTCCCTCCCTCCCATCTCATCTCCTCATCCCCCTCTCTCCTTCCCTCTTGCCCTAGGGTCATATAGCTGAGAGAGAGAGCTGGTAAAGCGTTTGTTAGGCAGGGCTGCAGTGAAGCAGGCAATGAAAAGAGACTACAGGGGGTTGGAGGGGGGAGAGGTTTTCCTCAAATGATCAACGGGACAGCCAGCTAGCCTTTGAGAGCGTGCGTGTGTGTGTGTGCGTGAGCACTGATCCTGTGTGTGTGTGTGTGTGTGTGTGTGTGTGTGTGTGTGTGTGTGTGTGTGTGTGTAGGTAGCGTGCGTGCGTGTGTTTTGTGTGTGTGTGTGTGATGCTTGATCCTGGGGAGGGATTGCCGAGGCGAGCAGAAACAATAGAAGGGCTGGGTCTTTCTGTGTGGGAGGGAGAGGGAGACTGGTTAGGGTCTTCTCCTAGCTACACTCCCTCTGGGCCTAGTGCCATAGTGCTGGCTCTGGCTCACAACGGGGATGGATTCCAATGCAAGGAGACGGGAGTGGGCACACACAGGGACACACACACACACACAAACAGAGACACACACACACAACACACACAGAGTGTATGAATCTGAAGCTTTACGATTGGACTGTTCTATTATACATGTGGACGTCTCGGTCTATGAGCCGTTGAATGGAGGCTTTATTTCCTCTTTCCCCCCCTCGCTGGAGACGGAGACGAAGACGAGAGACGGAGACGAGAGAGGCCTGGCAGGTGCTGCCGTGGAGAGATGGAGCTAGCTACTATGTGTGTTGTGTGTGTGTGTGTGTGTTTGTGTGTGTGCGTGTGTGTGTGTTGTGTGCTCTCGTAACGTTGAGGTAGAGTCAAGGGTAATATGGCTACCGCGTAATCGAGTTACCACACATTACCAGGCCAACACGGGACAATTCTGCTGACAAGGATTTATTTAGTCAACTCCAATAACCACCAGCTAGACGAGACATTGAAAGGACAAAGACATGCTATTTAATACACACCAATTCCCAGGTGTATAGGCCTATAGACCATACGCTGTACAGCCGAGTCATACAACCTAGCGATTAGCTTAGAGTTGTCAGTTCAGGTGGACCACACTAATAGCTCATTTAGTTTTGTTTAGTCTCACTAAGACATGGTAGCTTTAACGTTGGCCTCCTCAAGCTTTCCAGTTATAATATCTGAGCTCAGGAGATCAGGGCCCCGTATCCACAAAGCCTCTCAGAGTAGGAGTGCTGATCTAGGATCAGTTTGGCCTTTTAGATCATAATTAATAGACTGATATAGACACAGGCGACCTGGTGCTAGATCAGCACTCTGAGAATAGGACACCATGGGCATTGTGTAAATAGGTGTGCCGTGGTCTTTTTCCTTAGCCTGTGTTGCTACCTCTCAGCCGTGATATACGGGCCCTGCTTATCACCGTCACCTCAACTGGAACTACTGTTATTCTATCTGGGCTCAGCCGGCGGCTAAGCTACGCTACGGTAAGGATGGTCACTCTGTCACTGTCCCCCCGGACCAGAACAGCCCGGGACACAGCCACAACCTCTGTCTGCCTCCATCAGGAGAGGGAAAACTCTAACACACACACCTGCGCCAGGCCGAGGGGTCCTTCTCAACTGGAGCGGAAAATAACTATTATCTCAATTCGATAACAACAGAAAACAAGAGGAGAAAATCAGCAGCCTTCACAGAGAGACGGAATATAACATCCTTTCCTCTGTAATGGTACTGTGGGTAAATGCAGTGACAGTTGTATGAGAGTCTGTAGAGTGGCTGGGATAGTCCCTTTATTATTCATATGAGGATTTATGACCCAGCAGTGTGTGTGTGCGTGTGTGTGTGTGTGTGTGTGTGTGTGCGTGTGTGTGTGTGTGTCTCTGTATGTGTGTGTGTGTGTGTGCGTGTCCATAGGGCCAGGCCACTCCATCACAAGGATCATTTCCTGTGTTTGACCCTCATGATGGCCTCTGTTTCCCCTGGCTCTCACACTCTGTCAGCCCCAAATTAGCACATACTGATGTTATTTTATTTACGGCAGGTTGTATAAGGTGATAATATAACTACAGATGGTGCTGTTATTTGTACAATTATAATTTTTATCATTATTCATTCATTAGAACTTAAGAATCATAAACCTTTTATTTTTATAGCCAATAAGAAATAGTGACCACTAAAACAATTCTGGATTTTCTATTTCTACTAAACCATATCCTTGATAATTTAAATAGTATATATTCCTATATACTTTACTATTTTTAATTTAAATTGTAATATTTTTTATTATATTTTTCCCCCATTTAAATATGTTTTTGAAATGTGTATATTTTTTAAAGGACTTAGGCCTAAATGAATGCTAGAAAAGTACAGCCTATTCTTTTTGTTCTGAAAGGATTTGGAAGAGAAACAATCCAAAAATAAATACTAGGTTAATTCAATAAATTCCCTCAGTGATCTTTCCTCTTTCCTCTACACTAGCGTCTCCTCGCTGTAACAAATGCATCAAAATCTCCATCCGCGTCTGCCTCTCAAATAGCACCCTATTCCCTATAAAAAAAGTGCACTACTTTTGAGCTGGGACAATAAGAATTTATATTATAGGGAATAGGGTGCAATTTGGGACGCAACCAATCTAATTCATATTTACACACCAAACACAAGTCTTCTCACACACACAGGCAGACGAGGAAATTAGCATACCAGCGACGGCGTACCGTTAATTTGTCAGAAACCCTCCTCCGGCCAAACTTCCCTGTTCCTCTCCGGCTCCCAGCCAAACAGTCCAATCTGTAGCAAGCTCCCTTTAACCCATTCCAGGCAATCACAAAGAATATTCTGGAAGCAGCAAGACCCATTGAGGGACCCTCTTCTTATCCCAAATGGATGAGTATAGCTTAACTGTTTGGCACCATTCCCTGCGCACCGCCTACAACAGCCTCCTGCAACAATATACAATAGAAGCCTCCTCCTCCAAGTCTTATCTGGTACAGAGCTGTGATGAGAAAATACAATCGATCGATTGGCTGATGGGTATGTACTGTATGTGTTGTTATGGTGAGTTCTGGAGGCCCAGGACGGACCGGAGCTGTTATATAGGAGAAGAGGGAGGGAGGAGCGAAAGGGGGAGAGAAATAATGAGAACGAGAGACAGAAGGGGGGAGAATTACAGAGAGAGAGGGGGAGAGAGAGAAAGAGCGAGAGAGTGATAGAAGAATATATGGAGAAAGAGAGAGAGAAAGAGCGAGAGAGTGATAGAAGAATATATGGAGAAAGAGAGAGAGAGAGAGAGCGAGAGAGTGATAGAAGAATATATGGAGAAAGAGAGAGAGAGAGAGAGCGAGAGAAAATGAAAGAGAGAGATGGCCTGGTCTCAGAACTGAACAAGGTGCTCCTTCAGAAGTGTCAGTCAGTACTTCTCTTTAGCTCTCCTAGATCAGTGGAACAAGTGATCATGGAGCCGTCTGGACACCTAGCTAGATTACACTACTAACTCACTCCTCAATCCCTCAACAGCAGATACACACACACACTCTCGTTCTCTGTTCTCACTTCGTAAATCACTCCTATCTAATGATGGGGGGGATGTTCTAAAAGGGATTCATGGAGAGATATTAACTTTAATCACAAAGAGCTGGAGAGAGAGAAAAACAAAAACAGAGATGAAGAGATAGAACGAGCTCTTTACTCTTCCGTGCGGAAGAGCGCTTCACCCCCTCTTTCATGTCTATTCCCATGGACATTGCTCTTTGTCATCCCTCATCTCATCCTTTATCTCATCCCTCCATCACAACATGGATATATAATAGCCACATATTATGCTAATGAGGATGCAATAGACTGTAGGCCTATAGGCCGTGGATGCTGTTTTTCACCAATGGCGACGTCAATCACAATTTTCCCTCTTTTCCCGTTTTGTTTTACTCTGGAGCAGGTCCGTCGGGCCTTTTCCAATTTTCCTCCATAAATGAACAATGAGTTGAGCCACTATATAACCCCCCAGCCATCAAGATGTGGGTCTGGAACCGGCATCCTTTTTATTAATTTTTTAAATACAAAATAATGGCCCCCCTACACTACGATAAATGCCCTTCAATGTAATAACACGAACAATAAAACAAAGAAATATATGGATAAGGAAAGGTCACCTGGTCCGTTTTACAAGGTGCTAAATCAGAGAAATATCACGACGCCGTATCAAACGGAATTAAAACTTTTATTCTTTGAGTAATAGCTCCAGTAATGCAGTCCATCAGCCAGATTACTGCACACACTAAGTGTATATATCGCACACACACACCAAGCACAGCCTGGGCCCCGTTGCTAGGCGATCTCTTTCTATTCGTGAAGAGAAAGAAAGAGAAGAAGAAGGACAGCCAGGTTCAGCTGGCTATTTCCTCCTACCGTCCACCCCCACCCCTTCTCTCCACTCTTTCTTTCAGTGTTTAACATTGCAAACCATTATTTCCCCTCTCCAAAATCAATGTAGTGTGGAATCAAAGAATGGGGTCCTGGGCCATAAATCACCAGAGAGGCTTAGCATGAGAGTTCAAGTGGAACCATGTAGTAAGGCCCGCCACATGAGAGGGACATTAAACACCTTTGCACATGGCCCCGGCCTCCTCAGTAATTCTTGACAGCTTATTTCTCATTGTGTGCATCCCAAATGGCACCCTATTCCTTGTGTAGTGCACGACCTATCGGGCTCTGATCAAAAGAGGTGCACTCTATATAGGAAATAGGGTGCCATTTGGGACGTGAACATAGGGTCAGAGGCTTTGGCACGCAGATCTGAAATATGACAAACAGACAGACACAGAGAGAGCGTGCGCGCGCGTGAGAGAGAGAGGCCCATTTCTTTCTTGTTTTTTTAACAATCGGGGGAAATGTTTGACATTATGAGACACCACAGGTTCCTCTCAGTGGTAGTGGGCCTGAGAGGAATCACGGACTGGTGGAATTTCACAGAGTCTTTAATGCATGAGCGCACACATTGTTGCTGCGCCCCAGTACTCGTCCCTATTGTCGTGTTTTTAATACGGCAGAGCCATCTAAGTTTCCTTAACTGATGGAACATATGGCAAATCACACTTCTATAACACACAGATGATGAACATACTGAAATCATAAAAGCATATTATCACATGATATCCTCTTTATCTAGCTCATCTGTCTATCTGACGTGTCCATTTTTTGTAAAACATTTATTTTTTTACATCTTTTAACATCTGTCCACCTCCACGACATTTATGAAGGTAAAGCTGGTCCATTGTGACATCGTTCACTCTTTTATTTCCGACTGACAATTATTTTGTTGTTCTGTTATTCAGTTCTGTCCGTTATAGTCGCATCATTCCGTCACTCAGCGGCAGGCCGGGGGATGTAGGACAGGCTAATTGAAAAGGTAACAGAGTGACAAATTCCAAAACACCCCCCTGAAAAATATGGTTCCAATTATCCTGCACTGTAAGGGTATATTCTCCTCGTAACAGGACGGGATTGAGAATTATTATATGTGTTACTAATGGCACTGTAGGCTATGCCTGTTTCCACATCTTAAAAGGCAGGACATCAAATGGCCATGAAAATATCCATTTCCATAAAAATTACATAAACAAACCCCTCTCTTTTTCACAGCCTTTTAAATCTAAATCATCGACACACACAATTAATCTATTATGCTATTGAGCCAATTCAAAAAAGACTTGAGAATCCCCCTACACAGCATCAGCCCCCTCATCCTGCCTGGTATTATAGCCTGGGTGGATTTGGAGAGGCTGGAAATTCTGACCACAAGCAGCCCCAAAAAAGGAACACTGACTGGGCTCTGCTTCGCAAAAACTATTCGCTCTAATTCAGAACATCTGACGTGGTGAGGGCAGCCTAGCTCCGAAGGAGCTTTTTCGGGGGAGCGTTTTTGGCTTCCCTCTCTGTCTCTCACCAAGCAACTCTCAAAGTGCCGGAGTCAAGGAATCACAGAGAGAGAAGCGTATTAACATGCGATACAGGTCCCCTCAACACACTCCTTTCCTTTCAAGATGATTTAAACACACTTAAGCAGACAGTGGGTATATAATTGACAGCAAATGATCACATTGCATTGACCACAGGCAAGACATGTGGATGCACAGGCGCACACACACACACACACACACACACACACACACACACACACACACACACACACACACACACACACACACACACACACACACACACAGAG
>QNTS01007086.1:4166-48689 GCA_003317085.1 Hucho hucho
CTAGGTCACCAGAGAACAATGTTTAACTCCTACTACCAGCCACCAGAGAACCATGTTTAACTCCTACCCTCCAAGTCACCAGAGAACAATGTTTAACTCCTACCCCTAGTCACCAGAGAACTGAGTTTAATTGACTCCTACCCTCAGTCACCAGAGAGCCATTTGTATCTCCTACCCTCCAAGTCACCAGAGAACCATGTTTAACTCTGACACTCCAAGTCTCCAGAGAACCATGTTTAACTCCTACCCTTAGCCACCTGAGTACAATGTTTAACTCTTACCCTGCAAGTCACCAGAGAACAATGTTTAACTCCTACCTTCAGTCACCAGAGAACAATGTTTAACTCCTACCACCAGCCACCAGAGAACCATGTCTAACTCCTAACCCTATACACCAGAGAACAATGTTTAACTGCTACCCTCAGTCACCCGAGAACAATGTTTAACTCCTACCCTCAGTCACCAGAAAACAATGTTTAACTCCTACCCTCAGTCACCAGAGAACAATGTTTAACTTCTACCCCTAGTCACCAGACATCCACATATAACTCCTACACTCAGTCAGCAGAGAACCACGTTAACTCCTACCCTCAGTCACCAGAGATCCATGTTTACCTCCTACCCTTGTTACCAGAGAACCATGTGTATCTCCTATCCTCAGTCACCAGAGAACAATGTTTAACTCCTACCACCAGCCACCAGAGAACCATGTTTAACTCCTACCCTCAGTCACCAGAGAGCCATGTTTAACTCCTACCCTCAGTCACCAGAGAATAACGTTTAACTACTACCACCAGCTGCTTTACACAACCCATACCTAGAACCATGATGACCTCACGCGTTGGAAAGATCCTCATTACCACAGCACCACCTAACTAATGACTAGTGACCTTCAGTCACCAGAGAACAATGTTTAACTTCTACCCTCAGTCACCAGAGAACCATGTTAACTCCTACCCTCAGTCACCCGAGAACAATATTTAACTCCTACACTCAAAGTCAACAGAGAACGTTTAACTTCTACCCCTAGTCACCAGACATCCACATATAACTCCTACACTCAGTCACCAGAGAACCCTGTTAACTCCTACCCTCAGTCACCAGAGAACCACGTTTAACTCCTACCCTCAGTCACCAGAGAACCATGTTTAACTCCTACCCTCAGTCACCAGAGAACCATGTTTAACTCCTACCCTCAGTCACCAGAGAACCATGTTTAACTCCTACCCTCAGTCACCAGAGAATAACGTTTAACTACTACCACCAGCTGCTTTACACAACCCACACCTAGAACCATGATGACCTCACGCGTTGGAAAGATCCTCATTACCACAGCACCACCTAACTAATGACTAGCAGGCAGTTCAGGCTTAGTACAGATCCTCAGTACCATAGAGATCCTATTAAATTACTAGATGGGCTATGTCATAAACCCTTGAAGTTACAGAATGGGGTCAAAATGGCAGCCATATTGATCAGGGAGAAATCCAAACCTGTCTAATTGGAATAAATGGTAGTAGAAGCATAATCCTGATTTGACTTATGCAGAAATTGTAGAATTGTTGTCATATATTTATACAGATTTATACAGCAAATTGGTATAACACCTTTATAAATACAGTTTTTAAAGGTTTTATACCAAGTCTCTGTATAAATATATGACAATATGTTCTACAATTTCTGATATCACATGCCTTACATTCCAAGGACACATACATGTTGGCATGTGATGTCTGTTTGCATATATTTTAGAGGCTATTTATAGAGGGAATTTGTATAAATATAGTTTATAAAGGTTTATGCCAATTCCATGTATAAATATCCTCTAAAATATATGCAAACAGACATTACATGGCAACATTTACGTATCCTTGGAAAGCTGTGAGTGCCATTATATGATCTCAATATGCATTCTACCGTTCTCCCCAATCTCATGCTCCAGGTGCATTCTCTGAGGACGTTCTCTTGAGTCCGTTCTTGTGAGGACGAGAGCATGGAGAACTCATAAAACATTACATTTGAGAAACATTCACACTCCCCTACTGTATTACCTCACACATGCTGCACCTCCCCATTCACTGAACCTTCTTCCAGCCAGGACAATGGCAATAGAGACATCGGCTGGTGTAAAAAGGCCTTTATAAATACATTTGATTGATTGATATTAGAGTTGACTCTTCACACTGAAAAGGTACATTTTGTAAAGCATAATTTTAAACCCTAAAGTGTTAAGAAGTGAACACTTTGAAACATTTTACTCTATGTAGAGTTGGACAATATAGACACTTTTTTTGGTGTTAGAGTTAACACTTCATTAACACTGGCACTTTTGCAATGTATGGATTGATGAAGGTGATGAGGACTTTTTTACCTGGAGGTGGATCGGCTCGGTCCACACTGCAGGAAGAAGGGAGACGAAACTGGATCCCTGGAAAGAATAGGCAACACCAGTTAGTGAGGGGAAAAGAAGGGCCAGGAGTCATCCACATAGTTTATCTGACTATAACAGTACCTACCATGCCTCAGGCCAACACTCGTATCAGGATCACAGTCAAGCGAGAGTCACAAACACATTTCACATGATATACACATACATTTCTTCTCATTGATCATGATATTTGATCAATCAATAACAAAGAAAGACGTGGACATTACAGTGCTGGGATGGTCCACAGTTTTCAACGTTTGCCGTGTTTCCATCCACAACAAGAACATTCACACATCAGTGTCATCAAGACTGTTTTCAGTTATGACTGGTGGAACAGATATTAGGCTGTGCTGAGAAGTCTATTCTGCGTGATTACACAGAGAAAAAACATGCCGAAATATCTACTTATCTCACAGAACATAGAACTGTGCCCTGATGCACACCACAGGAACAAATAGTCACACATGAGAAAGTAAACAAGAGATGAGACAGGATCATCAACATAACCAGTTAAAGGTAAATACATGAGTAAATGTACAAATAACAAAATACATGCAGATGTAGATTATAGGTAATGAGGCATGAACAAATAACAACGTTAATGAGCACATAAAAGATAAAAGAAGAGAGGGACTAAATGGATATAAAAAACAACTTATAATGAAGATTAAAAAAAATGGGTTGGACTAATCAGCTGAAAAATATGTTCAAAGAGGAAGGACAAACAAAGGAGAAAGACACATAAATCAAACATTCAATTAACTGGTCTGCCAGACAAACACCACATAAACATGAGATTGAATTGGAACAAGATCTGTCAAGAAGTTGCAGTAGTGTTTAGCAGATTTGCAGAGGGCCATAAGGTTCAGACAGCAAAGTGACAGTGCAAATTAGACAAAGCGGGTCTGCTAGGACAGTACCTGTAAGTACACACAGTTGCAATCAATTAGAGAGATTCAATTCAATCACTGTCTGCAGGCGTGTCTGTAGTAATAATGCACCGGTGCAGGGTCAAGTTACACTCTAGTAAAGAGTTTGAGAGTAGCTACTACTTAAGGGCAACCTAATTAAAATTATTTCTACTACAGTATCTTGTATTTGTTCTGTGTAGCATATTCTGACTGATCAGTCTGCCTTTGACTCCTTCTCTGTCCAGAGGAACTCTCAGACCTTTTCCAATGTTTCCTGGTGGTCAAGAACTTCATCCACATCGTTGTGGGCGTTTTAACTGCCAGTCACTCTTCTCCATTCACCTCCATCCATCTGAGCCATTGGCGGCCCCCTGCCAGAGCCTGGCAGTAAGACTGGAGGGACGTGATCTTTCTCAGGTCAGGATGGTACTGGTGTAATGGTGTCATGGGATGACTGACAAGCAACATGAGCATGGGGGCAGCAGATTGATCACGAGCAGTGGGGTATGGGTATTCATCATGCTGAATAACTGTGACCAATTCAGATGAGAGAAATGGTGAACAGACCTACATCAAAATACAGGTCCTTTGTTCCTAACCTTGATCAAAAGCCCCCAAAATGCAGGAAAGTAGTACTTTCCTCACAGAAAGTGATCAATTAATATTAGGGAAATTCAATGAACTTCCAATGGTATGTTAGACTGTATGCTAAAGGTACTGCATATGATAGGTGCTTTGCCAAAGTGAATGGAGTGGAATAATTAATGGATGAAAGATGAAAGATGGATAGATGGTTGGATAGAGGACAAACTCGATAGAGGACAGGTCAAGGATGAGGACAGTCCGTTATGGTCCAGCTGACTCCACTACTGCTGGTTTTCTGAGTTAAAGAGCTGGTGATGTTGATTCTCTTTCAGTTGAAAGTAGAAAAACAACCATGTTTTCCATAGTCACATACATATATACATACAGTGGTGATGCCCCCATGGATGCAAAGTGGATTAACCTTTCATGTATGGAATACCACAACAAATCTTTACAAATCAATGGGCTGGATAAGTGTTTCAACAATGTAAAATTGTACTTGAGGAAACCTCCCCTTGTTTTACAATATTTGCTTCTGCATTAGAGTACTGTGCTGCTGTGGATAGTCTTCAGATTATCCACTTCTCTCTGTCACTTGTAGATGGATATCTGCAAGTCCTTAGTAGCAGTCAGTAGCAGTGTAAAGTTAATGCAAGTTCAAAAACAATGTTTAAGAACATTGTAAGATGCTGGCAAAAGTGATAATTTGTTATGCATCTTCAACAAAGCTTCAAGTTTACATTCATGTTCATACATCAGCTTGTTCGTATTATAGATATCTACCTGTTTGAAGCAGATTTAAGTTCAAACTAATTATCTTTCTAATTCCTCTCTGTGATGAGTGTGCACCTATAAAAAGATCAAGATTGGTGTAGGCCTACATGTGAGGTTTATGTAGTACTGTTTTTAATCCTATCTGATGGCGACATTGATTTGTCACTGGTTTGCCTTGCTGCGGATCAGCATCTCATGAGTTAGTTTGATAACTGGCTTTTCATAAAATGGCCCTGTGATAGACTAGTATCCTGTCCAGGGGGTGTACTTGTACATCAAGCTGTCTCACGCTACAGAAACAGGAGATAGGGTCCTGCTCCTATGAGATGTTCCAGCTCTACTTACTACGCCCCTTTTCATAAAATAAAAACAGTTGGGCAAACTGAAACAAATATTGAGTAAATCAAGAAGGGGATTCAGGTAGAATACAAATACTATAATGTTAGTAATAACGCTAACAATGCTAATTCTGATGCTAATGCTATGTCTCATGCTAATGATACCAATAATAATAATAATCATAATAATGTTAAAAGGTATAATAAACAGGTCAGGACAAACGTAAATAACAAACAAATGAAAACCAAATGTGGGCTATTGTATGACAATTACAATAAAAATTGTGGGGACTTTTTCTGGGTTACGTGCTATGTTTTGAAAAGAAAGACGTGCTTAAGATGTCTCCAATGGAATTACATTTCATGTTTGACGTGGATGTCGATTAAGGCAGCCCCCCGCACCTCTCTGATTCAGAGGGGTTGGGTTAAATGCGGAAGACACATTTCAGTTGAAGGCATTCGGTTGTACAACTGACTAATAATGGTGACTTTGACTTTTGACTTTGACTCTTATAAAGTTACCATGCAGGCACCATGTAATAGAAAAAGTATTTTAGGAAAAATAAAATAGAACACAAGGCACTTACTAGAGATATTAGTTAAGTACTTTGTATCTTTTGGAAAAACATAAAAATGATATCATAATTGTATACTTTTAATTGGTCTTTAATCAAATTTGTGTAAAGCAATATGATGATATTTCTGACAAATAACTGGAGAGTAATGATTCGTACTTCATTAAAACACCGGGAGGTGGGACAAAAATGATGTGAACAAATATATTAACAACATATAAAAAAGTATAAGAAAATGGTCCCCTACCAGACCTGCCGTATGCTCTACGCCCCCCAGCTAAGCTACGGGTGCCTAGAATGAAAAAAAGGTGATAGCTTAGTACAAAAATAAAACGTATTGAAATTATCAAAGCCATAGATACTGTGCCTGGCCCATGCTGTGTGTGGATCAGAGTAACTGTTGTGTGCTGTTTCCCGGATCATTTATATTTAATGAGATGCTTTATTCATTATTCTTATACCTAGTTATACCACTATGAAAAAAATAAATATGTTTGCAGCAATTTAGCAATTATTTTTGATTGCCATTGTAAAGCTATGATCCCCATAGAAATTGCGAAAACAAACTACACAACCATTCAAAACACCTTCAAGATCATCAAACATCTTTTACCTTCTTTCATTATTTTATATATTGATTTATGAAAAAATACATAAGGCAAATATAAGTTGTAACAAATGATATTTCACAATTAAACATCAGAATTTGCTAAATAAAAATAATAATACATATTGTAAGTCAACCAATGCAGCCTAAATTATATAAAACAGATATTTTTAAATAAGCAGTGGTCAACCCATAGCAAATAAGAATGAAACCTGGACAGGTATAGTGGTCATACCTCCAACCCTTGAGGTCGACTTGAACATAAAAATGCTTTAAGAAAACAAAACATGATGGACCTGTTGCCTGCCAAATGTCCTCGGCTTTAATAAAGAACCAAACAAAGAGGAGCCTTGAAAGTGCCATTAGAACATTCGCTTGTTAACAGGGGCTTCAGAAAGTATTCACACCCCTTTTCCACATTTTGTTGCGTTACAGCCTGAATTTAAAATGGATTCAATTAAGATTTTGTGTCACTGGCCTACACACAATACCACATAATGTCAATAGAATTTATTTTAAATTAATAAAAAATGAAAAGCTGAAATGTCTTGAGTCAACAAGTACATAACCCCTAATTAAGTTAAGAAGTCACATAATAACTTGCATGAACTCACTCTGTTAGCAATAATAGTGTTTATCATGATTTAACATGATTTATGAATGACTACCTCATCTCTGTACCCCACACATACAATTATCTGTAAGGTCCGTCAGTCGATCAGTGAATTTCCAACACATATTCAACCACAAAAACCAGGGAGGTTTTCCAATGCCTCGCAAAGAAGAGCACCTATTGGTACGTTGTTTAAAAAAAAGCAGACATTGAATATCCCTTTGAGAATGGTGAAGTTATTAATTACACTTTGGATGTACACCCAATCACTACAAAGATACAGGCATCCTTCCTAACTCAGTTGTCGGAGAGGAAGGAAACCGCTCAGGGATTTCCCCATGAGGCCAATGGTGACTAAAACAGTTACAGAGTTTAATGGCTGTGATCGGAGAAAACTGAGGATGGATCAACAACATTGTTGTTACTCCACAATACTAAGCTAAAAGACAACGTGAAAAGAAGGAAGCCTGTACAGAATAAAAATATTCCAAAACATGAATCTTGTTTGCAATAAGGCACTAAAGTAAAACGGCAAAAAATGTGGCAAAAAAATTAACTTTGTCCTGAATACAAAGCGTTATGTTTGGGGCAAATCTAACACAACACATCACTGAGTATCCTTCTTCATATTTTCAAGCTGGTGCTGGCTGCATCATGTTATGGGTATGCTTGTCGTCGGCAAGGACTAGGGAGTTTCTTTAATAAAAAATAAACGTAATATAACTAAGCACAGGAAAAATCCTAGAGGAATTCCTAGTTCAGTCTGCTTTCCAACAGACACTGGGAGACTAATTCACCTTTCAGCTGGACAATAACCTAGAACACAAGGCCAAATATATGCTGGGGTTGCTTACCAAGATGACATTGAATGTTCCTGAGTGGACTAGTTACAGTTTTGACTTAAATTGTCTTGAAAATCCATGGCAAGACTTGAAAATGGTTTTCGAGTAATGATCAACAACCAACTTGACAGAGCTTGAAGAATTTTTTTAATAATTATGTGCAAATATTCCACAATCCAGGTGTGCAAAGCTCTTAGAGACCTAAAAACACACAGCTGTAATCGCTGCCGAATGTGATTCTAACATGTATTGACTCAGGGGTGTGAATACTTATGTAAATTAGATATTTCTGTATTTCATTTGCAATACATTTGCAAAAATCTCTAAAAACACGTTTTCACTTTGTCATTATGGGGTATTGTGTGATGGAGAAGAACATGTTTTATTTAATCCATTTTGAATTCAGGCTGTAACACAACAAAGTGTGGAATAAGTCAAGGGGTATGAATACTTTCTATAGGCACTGTATACTTAAAGCTATGTGTTTATTTTCTTAGAAAATCATAAATACAGGAGGAGAAAACTCTTGAGGGGTAGAAAATGAAATTGTATTTAATTATACAGGGCTGGTCTATTTTAAAAAAAATATTCATACATATATATATATATATATATATATATATATATATATATATATATATATATATATATATATATATTATTTTTTATCAGATTCCAATCCAAACCCATGGACTCCAAGACTGGCCATCAAAGGGGCAGCACAGTATGTGTCAGGTCTCTGTATAGCAATAAGACGTCTAAATAAAAACAAATCTGTCAGGGGCCCATTAAATAATTAGAAACATAAACTGGAAATAAACAGACCAGATATGACATACAGTGTAATTAATATGGTCCCATTACTCAAAAGAGGTCATGATATGTTTTCATGATACAAATACAATTTGAAAAGCCATGCCTCTGCCAACATCTTTATACTTTTATTATTTGTAATCGAGGTACAATTCTTCGCACAACGTTTTCCTGACCAAATATAAATATTATTCTCAGCACTTTGCTACATTTCGAGTCATTCTGGGTGGAATGTTGTAATTTCTGACTACATGATGCAATTCTTGTGAAACATACTTTCTATCTTTCTTTGCTAACTGATATGACTTTATACCAATAGTTGACAATAATAAAAAATATCATACATTTTGTACGTCAAGATCTTTAAAAAAAAAAAGTGACAAAATGAATATGCATTGCCTGAGTTTCATGCAACATATTCTCTACTGTTAATGCCTCTGCACAATCCATTTGTTCATGATATGTACTTTCCAGTGTTAAAGACTTGTATGAGGAAAACAAACCATAACCTGAAACAATACAACAGAAAAGGACATGAGACTTGCATAGAATGAATGAATGTAGTTTTGTGAGAAATATCAAGAGTTAACCTGCCCCCATCATAGATTCAGCACCTTAATATCAGTCTCCCTCCCTAGACTGGGAAGGATGGAGAGAGGAAGCCACTGCATTCTGTCCTCTTTGTCATTCCAAGCGAAAAGAGGAAAATATGAATGCTAGTGTTAATAAGACCATTCTGTTTTTCCTTTTCTTTTTTCATGAAATAATTCATATATTAAAATTGTTGATTTGTGTGATGCTCTCACAGTCTTATTTTCCCTCTTAAACAACAGGAAATGTCAGCCAACCCATGGCTTTTTTCTTATGGGGAACACATTCAGAGAACATTCGAGATCCTTTTGTTTTGGAAATCTGGGTCTACAACAATCGGGAAAAAGTATGAAATGTGTAAATTGTTACTCCTGTAAAAGAGAAAAACTGGTATAGTTACAGTTGAAGTCGTTTGTTTTCTATGACAGGACAGACCACTGTCAGCCCAACAATCCTATAGACATCCAACAGGTGGTGTGGTACTGTAACAAGTCAAGGACAAAAAACAATCCACTGCAAGGTCAAAGAACTTGGGCCCATTGAGTTACAGTAGCCAGGTGGGGAAATAATTTCTATTATCTTATATTGTTGTTGCTGTTATCACCTTTTCAACATAATTCTTCTGGTACACTTGGTGTAAATGTCATAATTCCAAAGTGCCATGTGTTTCTCAAGTAATGTATTTTGGTAATGAAAAAAAAAGTAAAATAAAAAGATGCACTTTCCAGATGAAGTAAAATATCTTTAGGTTAAACCATCTCACCCGTATAACGTTTTTGAGGGATTTAGGTTAGTGGTGTGATTTGCTCATGCCTCTGTAACATTCCTGTTCTGGAGGGTAAATCCATGGATAGATGCGTTGTTGAACTTGAAGCGGTTTCAGGTGGACGACGTTTCCATAAGCCCCAGCCATTACATTGATACGCCATGTTGGTATGATGTGACAATGGAGGAGATGAGTGGTTATGGGTGTCACGTGACTGGTTCATGACCAATCAAATACTTATTTTTTATAGAAACACTCAAAAGAAGATAATTGTAACTCCACCTTTTAAGGCTTCCATAGAGCTTGGCTTGGCCATCACTAGTGAAGGCGGTGCTAGTACATTCAGGAGTACAATAGTATCACATACCTCTGGAAACATTGAGGAAGAGGTATGTGGGACTATGCCCTCTGATTGTCTCATTGACAATGACTGTATAGGAGATGTTTAAGACATTTAACACACTAGACTGTGATTGCATTTGCGTAATTAATGCAACTCCACTAGGTCAAAGGTGCATGGGTTGATTTAGAACCATGTAAGAGTGTTACGAGCTTAGCTTGTGTTAAGCCCTCTTAGAGGTGTAATGTAAGAACACAGTATGGTCACAATCTATTCAATTACCGAAACTTGGAATATACGCCATAATTTTCTGTCTTTACTAAAATAGTATACTGAACAAAAATATAAACGCAACATGCTACAATTTCAGCGATTTTACTGAGTTGCAGTTCATATAAGTAAATCAGTCAATTGAAATAAATTGATTAGGCTCTAATCTATGGATTTCACATGACTGGGCAGGGGCACAGCCATGGGTAACCTGGGAATGCATAGGCCCACCCACTTGGGAGCCAGGCCTACCCACTGAGGAGCCAGACCCAGCCAATCAGAATTCATTTTCCCCACAAAAGGGCTTTATTACAGACAGAAGTACCCCTCGGTTTCATCAGCTGTCCAGGTGGCTGGTTTCAGACGATCCCACAGGTGATGAAGCCAGATGTGGAGGTCCTGGGCTGACGTGGTTACACATGGTATGCGGTTGTGAAGCCGGTTGGACGTACTGCCAAATTCTCTAAAATTACGTTGGAGGCGGCTTATAGTAGAGGAATTAACATCAAATTCTCTAAAATGATGTTGGAGGCGGCTTATAGTAGAGAACTTAACATCAAATCCTCTGGCAACAGCTCTGGTGGACATTCCTGCAGTCAGCATGCCAATTGCACACTCCCTCAAAACTTGAGACATCTGTGGCATTGTGTTGTGTGACAAAACTGCACAATGTAGAGTGGCCTTTTATTGTCCCCAGCACAAGGAGCACCTGTGTAATGATCATGTTGTTTAATCAGCTTCTTGATATGCCACACTTGTCAGGTGGATGGATTATCTTGGCAAAGGATAAATGCTCACTAACAGGGATATAAAAAAAATTGTGCACAAAATTTGAGCGAAATAAGCTTTAAATGTATCATTTCGGGGATCTTTTATTTCAGCTCATGAAACATGGGACCAACACGTTACATGTTGCGTTTATATATTTGTTCAGCATACATGTATATACACACATAGGGTTGAAACATGTACCATAGCTTGTGCTGGAATGAACTTAAACTGATACTTCCGTACTCAGATAATGCTAAACCCTGGCTAGTCACGGTCATTTGTGTGGTCTCTTAGGCTGTGTTTACACAGACAGCTCAATTCTGATGACCAATCAGAACAGATCTATTGCCAATAATTAGGTAAAATATGAGAATTGGGCTGCCTGTGTAAATGCAGACTTAGTTTTTGTTCGTTTCTTTAGATTTTACATTTGAGAAAAATGTTGGGTTACTACAATTAAAACATGTTAGCTGTTTCAACTTAAAAAGATTAAACGTATAACTTTCAATCTTAAGTTGTATGTCTTATGTACATTACAATGCAATGAATACTGAGTTAACATAACATAAAAAATGTTAAAGGCAGCTGGCTAACTCAAATGTAGGAGTTACATTGCTGCCTTAAAATGGTAAGTTACGTAATATCAGGAAATCTTCTCAAATTGAAACACTACACTTTTGAATTGCTTAATGAATGTTAGATATAATACGGTAACATCATTGAATGAAATTAGAATTATCTCCTATTTTGTTGCAAAAACTGAATAATTTAAATATTAGGCTATTTTCCACTAAAACTAAAGGTGTATACATTTTTCTCCAATCAAAATAAGATTTAGGGCTTTCAAAATGCCCATTTTCATGAACTAACTACACAAAAATGTACTGAAAAATATACATTTGTACGTTGACACAATGAATGGTTAGGGAATGGTTATAGATTTTATTTACATTATATTTAATCTACCTATTCACAAATTTGATTTAATCATTACAAATTGGGATTTAAAAAGTTATTCACAGTATCATTTCAGTATAATCAGGTGTTTAGGTTTCTACATAAGAAGAAACTGGAATGAATAAGGTTAAGAAACAAGCCACCACATTACTGTAATTTCATGGCTCAGTTAATACCAAACAAGTCTAGGGTTGAAGTTTTGTGACAATGTTTTCTCTTTAATTCAGATGTATGCAGATTTGCAGAGTCTGTTATTTCCATCATCTGTCGCCGGTTTCATAATGTTTCCTAGTCCCATTCCCTAGCTCCTACTTCTTTGTTGTTCTCAGATTTAAAAGGCTCTGATTCGTGTAACCAAAGGGATGGGATAGGACCTATGATTAGGGGACTGAAAAGTTAGTAGGCCGTTATATTAAATTCATATATTTAAATTACAAACATATATAAAGTAATTTTGTGCATTCAATTAGTCATAGTGGTGTCAAGGCTTTTATACCTCACCTCATGGAATGGCTACATTCTATAGGCTACCTTACATAAGCGCAGTTGATAGAGTACATTCCCTGTCACTTCTATTTAAGGTGGATTGAGCACCATCCTCCTCATCTCCTGATCTCAAACAGTCAAATTGTTGACTCAGTGTCACACAAGAAACTTTTAAATATCTGATACACAGAAGCCTAGTTAGGGAGGTGCTGAAAGCCACTCAGTGGTGCTTAGGGATCAAGACTGTAGAAGTAACATTCACATCATTGTCTTTCACATTCCAAGATATGAATGGCATCCCTTGATGATGGCGTTACAGGACCCTTATTATTGATTAGTTCAATGTGGTCATTACTTGCTCTGAGAATGACAAGCCAACAACTAGATGTCTCCATAGTAAAGTGACATTCAGCAACATTAGTGCCCTGCCTGTCTCTCTGTGCACATAGTGTGCGGTTTTTCGCCTTGGCTCCTGTTCTGGTTCTCTGGGGGTTGTTAAGGGGAAACCCCTTTATGTTGTATTTCTTCTGGGTTGTATCATGGGAATGATTAGAATGACATTGACATGTATGACATGGGCCCACTGGTGTACTTCCTGTTCCACAGTTCCAGACTGGCACTCCTGCGGCCGCCACCCGAAGAGCGCTTCCGTATTTTCTGCTCCCTGTTGTCCCACGTTGAAAAATCTTCCGATAGCCGAGAGCTAGCGGGGCTGCTGGCTTCCTCCTCTGGCGTTGAATCCCCAGTGATCTCAATGCGGGGAGGGTCCATCAGGTTTATGAGGTTAAAGGGGGCTGGTTCCGGCTGGCACATGACAGACTTATCCTCTGTGTTCTGCCTGACGAGCCCGCTGGAGCCAGCCTGGATGCCCACAGACACCCGGTCCCCGGTCTGTGTTGAGCTGTCGCTGGCACTCTCGCGGCACATCGTCCACATGTTGTAGCACTGGGTGAAGTTGAAAAAGTTGCTGTTGAAAGTTTTGAGTTCGCCGCACACGTCCCTGCGCAGCTCGGCCAGTTCGTAGCGCATGGCCGAGATCTCGTCTTTCCACTGTATGTTGAAGGCGGCCACCATGTTGGCTGACTCTTTAAAGGCCTGGATGGCCTGAGGTACAGGGGGATCTGGGGCGGCTATGGAGGGGGCATCAGGGATCCGGTAGGCAGGCGGCGAAGTCGGGGGGACAGAGATGGCGGTTACAGTGGAGCTGGTGCTGTGCTGGCTGCGAGCTACAGCGTTCTCCCTCTCCAGGCGCTCCAACTCCTCATAGGCCGAGGAGCTGGCCCCGTCGTCGTCTTCTATCATGTCCTCGTTTAGCAAAGAAGTGCCTTCCAGCACATCATATCCCTCTGGAAGACAAATTTGAATATGCAAATAGAGGGACATTCAAAGGGAGGGAACAGCTGGAGTGTTATGTAATTGTAATGCCCAAATCTTCAAACCTAGAGTGGGCATACATATACCTACAATATGCATTCAGTATGTGAGTAAAATACCACAACTACCCTATAATTCCAGTGGATATATCAGATGAATTCATTGCATTGAGAACATGAAGTAGAAATGGTGAACAGCTAGACTATTTGTTGATCGCTAATCTCCTGCGAATATTATTACCCTTTAATCAGATGATGCATTTGAGATTCCTTTATCAGATCCATTTGTGATTGTTCAAACCCGAAAATAGACCGTATAAAACATAATGAAGAGGTGCCCTTCAGACACTGAAGTGGTCTCTAGAATTGTTATGCTCTCTAACACAGCTCTGGTACACTAAAATGAGTAAAGGAATTATTCAACCAGGTACACTGAGCCATTTGAGCGATGCATTTTAACTCACATACTGTAGGCTTTTCGGTTTTTACACTGCCTTCTCACTCATTTCAATGAACATCAACCTTCCACAGTCTTTCCCTCTTTTCACCGCACTGCACCCTGGGAAGTGGAACCCTGTTGGTTCCTAATATAAACCATCATTACCAATCAGTTTCAAATTAAAAGACCATTCTCCGAATGAAATCATTAAAACATGTTTCGCTAAAGAACGTTCCTAAGTTTTTTCCTATTGTTTCTTTTAGTTTTTTCTTGTGCAACAGAAAAGATGAAAAGGCAATGAAAGAATCACAACTCAAGTCATTGGGCCGAGAAGCAGTTATGAACCCTATTGAACATGTCAGTTCCCTCACCATGAGGTTGATAGGACATGTGGAGTTTCCCAGTGGCGGGTAAATCCCCCCCCCCCCCCCCTATAGGGCTGCACCAGGGAATGGGCTGCAATCCCACAGTCAAAGACGGCTGATTATCTCTACACCAAGGGTCAAACCCAGCCATGTGGCCTTAACAGAGGTCGACTTTCATAAAAATAAAAAAAACACAAAGCTTCTGTAATACACTGTAACTGCTCTCACATTTTGATAACACTCAGGACTATTGTATGGCTGTGCTATGAGCAGAATATGTATTAGACTGGGAAGTACAGCTTTATCATACAGTTACACCAATGATGCCCTTTTAGCTTAAAAATAGACACACTTCAAAACAACTCGCAAAAGCCAGCGAGGCACCATCATCACAAAGATGATTTTGGAATATTAATGCATACGAACAAGGAATTCAAGGCCTCAGAGTTTTGTGAGTGGTTCAGACCCCTGTTTGTTTCTCATAGTATCTAAATGGGATTTGTCAATCCTGGTATCATATCAAAGTTATCGTTTGTATGTATTGCTGAGAAGGCAGTGCAAAAAACACACATACACATAGACGTATGTATGTGTGTTGACATCAAAATACCTGTGACAGGCATCACTGAAGTCTCCAGCTGTTCTGTCCCCCTGGTTATCCTTCAAGAGATGCATGGCTGGTCAAATAGAGAGGGGGTGCTGCTCTTCTGCCCAATGGGGCATCATAGGATCCCTTCCCCACTCAAGGGCCCAGCTAGCCTTGACATGCTAGCATCTGGTTGGGAAGCGATTTAGAATACTGATCTCCTTTTTTTTTAAATGTAAGTGAGTGGCATGGCCAGTCAAATACTATGGATTAATTAATTTACCTTCAAAGCCGCTATTCCTTTAAAAATGACACCAAATGGTTGATACCAGGTAAAAAAATATTTGCAATATGGCTGGAGATGGAGCCAACAAGTCGTAGCCAATTATTTCCCTGAGGCTCACTAGCAAATCCTGTTCCATAGCCCAATCGGATATGACTGTATATGGAATAAAAAAAAGTCCTAGAGAACTATTCATAAAAAAATACAAATATATGCAGAAAACGCTTGAATAACTGACAACCATTTCAGAGCCAATTTAGTGAGCCAATTGGGAAGCGGACAGAATTGGAACAGAGCTTATTGGGTGAAAAGAGTTCAGCAGGTAAGACGGTGGGATTGGAGGACACTCCTTGATCCGCAGGTCACATCGTAGGCTGAGGGATTCTGACTGTGCAACCCAATTGAGCAAGACAAGATAAACAAAATAAAACTCCAGATTGTACAAGAAAACAAAGAACCCCAAAAACTCAAACAAATACAGAGGGCTAGTACAACTGTTTTCACGAGATGTGTGGAGAAATTAAAATTCAGGTCATAAAATTGTCAAATGAAAAACGTAATATGAAATTATAGTATTTCAATAGGGTTCATAGCTTTACTCTTTCAGGCATACACCAAATGCACTAGGGCAATTAGTTTATGGAGGGAGCAGTGGTTCTGTTTACACAACGAACCAGATATGTTGATGTTGTGACAAAGATAGTGTGTAAAATGTTGCACAAAACCTTGAAATCCCCGAATGTTTAATATCAAAACAACAATTATTGCAACAAGTTCATTTAGAAGAGATGATTTGACATTATTCTAAGAGGTCATCTGAATGTGAGATTTAGCTGAAAGAGAAAGATTCTAATACAGTGGGCCTAACGGGTAAAATAGCTTCAAACCTCAAATCAACTGATCAGTCTCACATGATTGCAAGAACGGCCTTCTGATTGGTTTACATCAGAAGTGATAAATCAGTTGCCAGTAAATATTATTCAAATCATATCTTCAAATGTGGTTTTATGCAACACAATACAGCAATATAGAAAAACAATTTATTTTACGCACTCTGAATTGCCTTTACTAGTAAGTTCCTTTGTGCAACCAGTACCATATCTGAGTTTGTTGACTTACCGTATGTCGGTCACAAGATGCTGTCTTGTTTTCTGTAGGCTTATAAGTCAAGATCAGTTAGAGATGCTAGTGCCCTCAACATCCAATCTGGACCTTGAAGACAGTTTCACTGCTTAGTTTAACTCTTCCCCTCTAATCAGGGACTGATTTAGACCTGGGACACCACGTGGGTTCCATTAATTATCAGGTAGAACAGAAAACCAGCTGGCTCCGGACCTCAAAGGATAAGATTTGAATACCTTTGTGCTAGTGTAATGAACTTGTCAAACAAAGCATGGAAGGGGAGGCTGAAGACCTCTCTGGAGCAGGCTAGCAGGCTATGAACCCTCCTAACACTCTGTAGAGGTCTATAGCCCCTCCCTCCAACCACTGGTTTGTTTAACACTTAACCCTTCCCTACATGACTCACATTCTACACATGACACATATACCACTGAGATTCACATGCTTAGAACAGGGCATGTTCCTCTTGCACATGCCAAGTGCTGTGAGTGTGACTGTAGTGTGTTGATGTGGTGTGGTGCATTGTGGGTATGACTTATCATTGGGCTAATTTGAATGAGGTCCCTCCCACCCTCTACTACGGGTTCAGCTTTGCCACCGCCACACGTGACAAATCAGGAAGCCCGGGTCATGATGCATCGTTCGTGCAACGTAGCGCACTTGCAAGCAAATTCCTCGGAACACTCAGGATATGCAGAGGCAAGACAAACAAGACACACAACAACGACAAGTAGCCAAAACTAAATGACCGGAATCATTCAACCAAGCATCTCTCAAAGCTCAAGGGTACCCCACTGTACATATGTAGGTATGTCAAGGATGTACGCATGTTATAGAATGTATGAGGAGTATGTTTTCTAAGCCTTCTCTCGTTTGGGGGGGATTTTGTGACGCATACTGTTACCTGTTGTGGATCTGAGAGTTGAAGTGACAGTGGAGGATGTCATTGAAGGCAAGCAGTCGTCGTCTTGGGAATACCCAGCCTGAATTGCACGCAGGTAACTGTGGCTTCGAGTGCGGAACGAGCCAGGCAGGTCCAAAGCCTCCATGGCCTGGGATTCTACTTCGCTAAAAACGGACTCGCAAACTGACTCAAACTGGCCATTGACCTCAGTCTCACTCACCTGAGAGACAAAAACAGGAATAGCAGTCCTTAATTTTTCCTCTTCCTTTCTGTTTGTCACTTTGACTCTTCCCCTTAGTACAGTAAATATGAAGGAGTGTTAGCAGGAAAAAAAGGCACTGGCAATTCCGAACAAAAAAAACAAACACTTTGCATCAAAATCTTTGTTTTCTTAAAAAACCAAGCAGATAAAACAACCAAATGAAAAGAGTAAAAACAATGCAGAATTTGGTATACCGTTTACAGTATGTACTACCCCATTGTCATCATCATAGACATACATACCACAGGAGGTTGGTGGCACCTTAAATGGAGACAACGGCTCGTGGTAATGACTGGAACACAATAAGTAGAATGTAATCAAATACATCAAACACATGGTTTCCAGGTGTTTGATGCCATTCCATTTGCTCCGTTTCAGCCATAATTATGAGCCGTTCTCCCCTCGGCAGCCTCCTGTGATATTACATTTTTTTTTGAAGCTTTATTTAACTAGGCAAGTCAGTTAAGAACAAATTCTTATTTTACAATGACGGCCTACCCCGGCCAAACCCTCCCCTAACCCGGACAACGCTGGGCCAATTGTGCGCCGCCCTATGGGACTCCCGATCACGGCCGGTTGTGATGCAGCCCGAGATCGAACCAGGGTCTGTAGTGAGATGCAGCGCCACTTGGGAGCCTTATACATACGTTACTACTGGGGAAAAGGGGAAAGCAGATGTCCTTACAAGAACCTATTCAAAAGTAGAAATTACAGTGCAACACAGTACAAACAACATGCAGAATTTCAATGTTGTGAATATATACTGTATATCTCCATCGCAATGTATCCAATGTAACGGCAGGCAGGAAGCTATACTAACAACGTCATCTGTGTGAGGGGATTTTTTAAATAGCACCACAAAGTTGGTTGAGAATGAGATATTGTGCCAAACGTGTATCAAAATATATCTTGTTTATATTATGCAGTGCATAAAAGCCTGCTACTTAATAACATAATAAAAATGACTGCAGAGGGTATATTAAATCATTGTAACACACAATGTATCTTGTACCTAATATTCAGCAAATATGGATAAAAACAAAGCTTTTTACTGATCAAACATCAAACATTGTCTAGACTGACTGAGCAGTTTAAAACAACATCCTAGTACTGTGTATGAACTTCCGTAACAGGTAACTTGAACTTGTAATGAGAGAAATATAGAAAATAACAGATATGTATGGTGCTGCTTGTTGATGCAATGTCACCAATAATACAAATCTATTGGTTTCACATGGAGCGTTCTGAAAACCGCAAAATATGTCAACAGTATTACCAATGAGAACTTAAACTATCAAAAATCCCTATCTCTCAAACAATAATGCCTGAACAAGCATCTACCATCTCAATGAGAGGGGATCTAGTGGTGACTAATGTGTTTCTATAAGTAACTATATGATTATTGTGATTATTGCCACCCCTTTAGCAAACAACATATGGTCCCACCCACACTGCACACATGGTGGCCATCTACTGTATCTCCTCCTCCTCCTCCTCCTCCTCCTCCTCCTCCTCCAGGACTCCTGGTGGCATCTACTGTATCTCTCCTTCCTCTTCCACCTCCCCCTCTTCCACCTCCACCTACTCTACCTCCACCTCCTACTCCAAGGCTCCTGGTGGCGTCTACTGTATCTCCTTCCTCATCCTCCTCCTCCAGGGCTCCTGGTGACATCTACTGTTTCTCTCCACCTCCTCATCCTTCTCCTCCTCCTCCAGGGCCCCTGGTGGCATCTACTGTATCTCTCCTTCCTCCTCCTTCCCCGGGTCTCCTGGTGTTCCCCTTGTAAGGATCCTGTGTGGGACTCACCTGGCTGACGCAGCTGGCCTGACTGAGGGTGCTGACCGCCCGCATGTAGCTCTGGTTCCGGGAGCGGAACTGAGGTCCCAGGGGTACATGGTGTTGGGGGTAGTTGAATGCTGGGTCCAGGGTGACACTGGGATGGGGCCGCATCATGTCTCGGGTAGTTTGCAAGTGGTAGTTCTGGCTGAATGGAGAGATAGAGAGACAAATATGAGAGGTATTGCCAGTCAGACATCCCTTTATCTCTTGTTGAATGACTATGTAAACATAATCGGGCATCTGACTCAATTATGCACGATTTTAGTTCTGGGTTAACTGAGATTACACTTCCCTGGCAAATTTTTGTTGACCTAAGCCCCAAACTATTTCATATACAGTTAAACAGGTAACCTGGCTAACATGCAGTAGGCCTACTGCTGTATCCAGGTTTGTGTTGTGTTGTTGTGTGACCATCAGCAAAAGTGACTCATCCTCTTACAACCGCAGCCTTACTGCGATCAACTCCGAACTACGATCAACTCCGAACTACGAACTACGAACTACGAAGTGCATTACTCGCAAATCCCAAAACACTGTTGACTCGCTAGCCCCACAATTACAGTTTGTCAACTCACCTATAGCTCCCAATAGTACAACAATATAAGCAAATAAAATGTTATTTGTGACATGCGTAAACAACAGGTGTAGTCTAACAGTGAAATGCTAACTTACGGGACCTTCCCAACAATGCAGAGAGAATATTTTTTTAATAATAGAAAGATAACACGAGGAATGAACACACAATGAGTAATGATAATTTGGCTATATACAGATGAAGTCGGACATTAAAACTCGTTTTTCAACCACTCCACAAATTTCTTGTTAACCAACTTTTGGCAAGTCTACTTTGTGCATGACACAAGTAATTTTTCCAACAATTGTTTACAGACAGATTATATCACGTATAATTCTCTGTATCACAATTCACTGTATCACAATAGTCCACGATCATCTCCTTTCTTGCTCATGTTGAGGGAGAGGTTGTTGTCCTTGCACCACACTGCCAGGTCTCTGACCTCCCAAAAGGCTGTCTCATTGTTGTCGGTGATCTGGCCTACCACTGTTGTGTCGTCAGCAACTTAATGATGGTGTTGGAGTCATGCTTGGCACACGCTGGTGTTGGAGTTGTGCGCGACCACGCAGTCGTGGGTGAACAGAGAGTACAGGAGGGGACTAAGCACGCACCCCTGAGGGGCCCCCGTGTTGAGCGATCAGCATGGTAAATGTCTTGTTGCCTACCCTCACCACCTGGGGGCGGCCTGTCAAGGAGTCCAGGATCCAGTTGCAGAGGGATGTGTTCAATCCCAGGGTCCTTAGCTTAGTGATGAGCTTGGAGGGCACTATGGTGTTGAATGCTGAGCTGTAGTCAAGGAACAAAACATTCTCACATAGATATTCCTCTTATCCAGGTGGGAGAAGGCAGTGTGGAGTGCAAAAGATATTGCGTCATATGTGGATTTGTTGGGGCAGAATGCAAGTTGGAGTGGGTCCAGGGTTTCTGGGATGATGGTGTTGAGAGCCATGACCAGCCTTTCAAAGCATTTCATGAGTAGAATCCCAGTGAGATGATGATTAAGCTGTGGGTAACAAAAGGATAGGGAGTCTGAGTGTGTGTGTGTGTGTGTGTGTGTGTGTGTGTGTGTGTGTGTGTGTGTGTGTGTGTGTGTGTGTGTGTGTGTGTTAAAGATCCCATGCCATGCTACACATCTAGGTGAACAATATTTTGATGCTGTCCTTTTCTTTTTCTGTCCAATCATTTCATTTTTTGTACTACAAAATCACTCTGTACCACTGTCCTGCTTCTTATAGTTTACCTAAAGCTCATTTATCTTGGAATCTATGGAGTGTTGCCCGTCAAGAGGTGGAATGAGAGCAAACAGGCTCTTTATTTGCGGAGTGAGACAGATCAAGTGAGAATGAAAGACAATTTCACCCATATGAAGACATTAAAATAAATACATGAGATTTGATTGTCAGCCAATGAATATCCTGTTCATGCTTAATACTGTACCTGGTCATTTGACTGTGACATTTGAGAGAAGTGACAGACTTACCACTGCTTTGTCAACACTGCTGTGATAACATTGCCTCGGTAAGCAAATATTGAAATAGCAGTTGACAAAGGTCAGATATAATGCCTGCATTGGTCTGACACTCACTAGCTAAAGTACTACTTTAATATCTGAGCTCATGAGGAGAACTGGGCTCCAATAGTAAACAGAGAACAATCCAAACACAAGGACAGGGGCACAAAGCAGTGAAGCGGCTACAAACCAATTGACCAAACAAATGTAGCAGAGCTCTTAGTCATGCATTAATACAGGCTGAAGAGGCATTGGGGTACAATAGGAACATGTCACAGCCAATCGTAACAAAGGCGGCAACATCAAGTGACATGGCTAAATCTTGCATGTTCCCCCAGAAAATCCCACTACATACAGACAGAGGTCACAAAGACATAAAACAGACGTAACAGGTAGCCTAGCCATAACGGCAGGTAGCCTAGCAATTAAGAACATTGGACCAGTAACCGAAAATTTGCTGGTTGAATCCCTGAGCCGACTAGATGAAAAACAGTTTACAAAAAGCCAGGAGCTATGGTTAAGGTTTTGAAATGGCGTGTCAAAAAGGCGGGTGCTGTGTTTACGGTTTTCAAAGAGGGTCAAAATCCAGCCAAGATGAAGGTCAGAGCTTCTACATTATTTACGGTAATCCATGAGACACATTAGCTATCTGGGCAAAAATATCATTTTAAACCCTGCCATCCAATCTATTGTCAAAATCAAGCTTTTGAACACAGTTATTTCAATTTCAGTAATGCAGCCAAATGTTTACCAAAAGCGTGTAAGTAATGCTGTGTAATTACGAATTTAATTTCATGAGGCATATTCATAAAAAATACTGCATTGTCTGTACAGTATAGCAGTATATTAATATCACACACTACATTAGTTTGTTTGAAACTTATCCTGGGAATGACACGTACAACCTGGACTCAGAAGTAAACTTTACTGATGCGCAGTTTGACTCATAACCCGCAGTCCCTGCGGTTATATCCACAGGTTTATGGTCATGAAATATTGTTGAATAAAGAGAAAACAATACCTTAAAAAATCCATAAATGTATAATTATTGTGCAATTTATATCTATAGGCTACATTTTTTTTAGGCTATCCTGCATTAGGATAGCCTACACACCAATCACCAAATGGTTTTGGGCACGGGCAGAAAAAGTTCATGTCGATCCATGGAGGCAAAAACGAATATGTTAGAATTTAATTAAAAAAGAGAAAAGATGCAAAATGGAGAGTTGAAAATAGAGAGAAGGGAGGGCCTAAAAAGTAATGTTTGGGAAAGATTTGGTGAAGTGATGAAAGAGGATGATAACAGTTCTTTTCCCAGGCGTTATTGACTCTGTGTTTCATGTCTGTACGCTACTCGTGGTTCTTTTTTTGTTCCATGTTCCGTTATTTATTAAATTCACTCCCTGTACTTGCTTCCCGATTCTTAGTCTACACGTTACAGGATAACGCCTCCCCAAGGGGAAGCAACAGGGATTTTTTTTACTGGTGACGTCGGGTCCAAGTGCCACTGGCAAAGCAACCGGGGATGCCCCAGCTGGTTCGTCAGGCTTCCATGACTCAGCTGGCTCGACAGGTTCCCGTGCCTCAGCCGGCTACAGGTTCCCGCGCCTCAGCCAGCCCTACAGGTTCCCGCGCCTCAGCCGGCCCTACAGGTTCCCGGGCCTAATGCAGGCCCACCTAGACCTCATCACCTTCCTGATTACCTCCCCTATATCTGTCACTCCCTTTGGTTCTTTGCCCAGGTGTTATTGACTCTGTTTCTGTTTTTCTGTACGCTACTCGTGTTTCTTGTTTTGTTCCATGTTCCGTTATTTATTAAATTCACTTCCTGTACTTGCTTCTCGATTGTTAGCGTACACGTTACACACGCAACACTAGTCCAGGACACTCTAACTGGTTATTACGTTTTGTATGGTATGTATTCATTTGTGGATGTCCGTCATCCATTTCATATGTTATGAATTACAATTCATATGATATGTTACGAATTCCAATTTGTTGTGGCTTACGCTAGCTAGTGGCTAGGTGGCTAATGCTAAGGTCAGCTAAGTGGCTAATGTTAGCTAGGCTAGGTTAAAGGGTTAGGAGTTAGGTTAAAGGGTTTAAGTTAATGGGTTAGGGTTAGGGGAAGGGTTAGCTAACATGCTAAGTAATTGCAAAGTTACTAAAATGCTAAAGTTGTCCGTGATGAAATTCGAACACGCAATCTTCGGGTTGCTAGACATTTGTGTTATATGCCTACCCATCCACCCAGACCAACCACCCTACTTTCATTTTTGCCTTAATTAACCTTCTGTCTTATGTAATCATACAAAACGTAGCGTATCATACTAATTTGAGTGTCCTGGATTTACGTTTACTACACTCTTAGAAAAAAGGGTTCCAAAGGGGTTTTTCGGCTGTCCCCATAGGATAACCCTTTTTGGTTCCAGGTAGAAACCTTTTGGGTTCCATGTAGAACCTTCTGTTGAAATGGCTCTACATGGAACCCAAAAGGGATCTACCTGAAAACAAAAAGGGCTCTTCAAATAGTTCTCCAAAGGGGACAGCTGAAGAACCCTTTTAGGTTCTAGATAGCACCCTTTTTTTCTAAGAATGTATATTACGTCTAGTCTATGAGACCAGGCTGACATGTACGGTGTCCATTTTAGAACTTCCTCAGCCTCATACCTCATGGGTGAGGATTGACTCAAGCAGGAGTGACTTATGAGGCTGAGGGTGTGCTAAAACAGACACCCTAACAACGATCTATTGACAATGCATTATTGAATAAAACAAGTAGCTCTAGTTGAGACATTAAGATGGGCCTACCTTTGGGGGTCTATGTGGGGCCTCTGCATAACTGATTTGAGGACGAGGGCGTCGGGTCGGATGGCCTTCTGGGGTGAGGTCTTGGGGCTGCCGTCAGATTCGCCACCAGAGTCATTGTCTACCTCTCCCATGGCTTTGACGTAGCTGCTGCTGCGCATCCGCCGACACGGGATCTCCTCGTCCTTGTCTCCGTCCTCCGGGTATCCACTCCACTCATCCTGAGGCACCTGTAGCAGAGAGCCCACCTCTGTCAGTCACATAGATCCAACTTTCTGCACAGGTGTACTGTACTCTGTCTTGTATCTCTCTCTCTCTCTCTCTCACACACACACACACACACACACACACACACACACACACACACACACACACACACACACACACACACACACACACACACACACACACACACACACACACACACACACACACACACGCCTTGTACGACTGCTCTCTAAACAGTCATGTTATCTGCTAGTACAATGGGACCCGGCTGCCAAAAGAGTGTAAGAGCTGACTCAGAGTCAACTGAGGAGGAGTTTTCCCCTTGTAAGGAAAGTCTGATATACCACAGTGATGCAACCAGTCAGGACACTCTCAATGGTGCAGCTGTAGAACATTTTGAGGACCCATGCCAAATCTTTTCCGTCTCCTGAGGAGGAATAGGTTTTGTCGTGCCCTCTACACGACTGTCTTGGTGTGCTTGGACCATGTTAGTTTGTTGGAACTTGAAGCTCTCAACCTGCTCCACTACAGCCCCGTCGATGAGAATGGGGGCGTGCTCGGTCCTCCTTTTCCTGTAGTCCAAAATCGTCTCCTTTGTCTTAATCACGTTGAGGGAGAGGTTGTTGTCCTGGCTGTCTCGTCGCTGTCCGTGATCAGGCCTACCGCAGTTGTGTCATCTGCAAACTTAATGATGGTGTTGGAGTCGTGCGCGGCCGTGCAGTCATGAGCGAACAGGGAGTACAGGAGGGGACTAAGCACACACCCCTGAGGGGCCCCCGTGTTGGGGATCAGTGTGGCGGATGTGTTGTTACACACCCTTACCACCTGGGGGCCCCCCGTCAGGAAGTACAGGATCCAGTTGCAGAGAGGAGGTGTTTAGTCCCAGGGTCCTTAGTTGAGAGATGAGCTTTGAGGGCACTATGGTGTTGAACGCTGAGCTGTAGTCAATTAATAGCATTCTCACATAGGTGTTCCTTTTGTCCAGGTGGGAAAGGGCAGTGTGGAGTGCAATAGAGATTGCATCATCTGTGGATCTGTTAAGGCGTTATGCAAATCGGAGTGGGTCTATGGTTTCTGCGATAATGGTGTTGATGTGAGCCATGACCAGCCTTTCAAAGCACTTCATGGCTACAGACGTGAGTGCTACGGGTCGATAGTCATTTAGGCAGGTTACCTTAGTGTTCTTGGGGACAGGGACTATGGTGGTCTACATGAAACATGTTGGTATTACAGACTCAGACAAGGAGAGGTTGAAAATGTCAGTGAAGACACTTACCAGTTGGTCAGCGTATGCTCGGAGTACGTCCTGGATATCTGTCTGGCCCTGCGGCTTTGTGAATGTTGACCTGTTTAAAGGTCTTACTCATATCGGCTGAGGAGAGCGTGATCACACAGTCGTCCGGAACAGCTGATGCTCTCATGCATTTTTCAGAGTTACTTGCCTCGAAGCGAGCATAGAAGTAATTTAACTCATCTGGTAGGCTCGTGTCACTCGGCAGCTCTCGGCTGTGCTTCCCTATGTACTATGTAATAGTTTGCAAGCCCTGCCACATCCGACGAGCATCTTAGTCCTGTATTGACGCTTTGCCGGTTTGATGGTTCGTCGGAGGGCATAGCAGGATTTCTTATAAGCTTCCGGGTTAGAGTCCCGCTCCTTGAATGCGGCAGCTCTACCCTTTAAATCAGTGGGGATGTTGCCTGTAATCCATGGCTTCTGGTTGGGGTATGTACGTACAGTCACTGTGGGGACAATGTCATCGATGCACTTATTGATGAAGCCAGTGACTGATGTGGTGTACTCCTCATGCCATCGGAAGAATGCCGGAACATATTCCAGTCTGTGCTAGCAAAACAGTTTTGTAGCTTAGCGTCTGCTTCATCTGACCACTTTTATATTGCCCGAGTCACTGGTGCTTCCTGCTTTAATTTTAGCTTGAAAGCAGGAATCAGGAGGATAGAATTATGGTCAGATTTGCCAAATGGAGGGCGAGGGAGAGCTTTGTACGCATCTCTGTGTGTGGAGTAAAGGTGGTCTAGAGTTTTTTTTCCCTCTGGTTGCACATTTAACATGCTGGTGGAAATTTGGTAAAACAGATTTAAGTTTCCCTGCATTAAAGTCCCTGGCCACTAGGAGCACTGCCTCTGGATGGGCGTTTTCCTGTTTGCTTATGGCGGTATACAGCTCATTGAGTGCGGTCTTAGAGCCAGCATAGGTCTGTGGTGGTATGTGGATAGCTATGAAAAATACAGATGAACACTCTCTAGGTAGATAGTGTGGTCTATAGCTTATCAATAGATACTCTACCTAGCAAATCCTCAAGACATCCTTAGATATCGTGCAACAGCTGATGTTTACAAATATACATAGACCACCCCTTGTCTTATCAGAGGCTGCTGTTCTATCCTGCCCGATACATTGTAAAACCTGCCAGCTGTATGTTGTTCATGTCGTCGTTTAGCCACGACTCAGTGACACATACGATATTACAGTTTTTAATGTCCCATTGGTAGTTTAATCTTGCTCGTAGGTCATTGATTTTATTTTCCAATGACTGCATATTTTTCAGTAGAACGGATGGCAGTGTGGTTTTACTCGCTCGCCTACAAATTCTCAGAAGGCAGCCCGACCTCCGCTCTCTTTTTCTCAGTCTTCCCTTCATGCAAATGACGGGGATTTGGGCCTGTTCCCGGGAAAGCAGTATATCCTTCATGTCGGACTCGTTGAACTCGTTAAAGGAAAAAGCTTCTACCAGTTCGTGGTGAGTAATCGTTGTTCTGATGTCCAGAAGTCATTTTTGGTCATACGAGACGGTAGCAGCAATATTATGTACATAATAAGTTAAAAAATAAGTTACAAACAACGCAAAAAAACTAACAAATTAACACAGTTGGTTAGGAGCACGTAAAACGTCATCCATCCTCTTTGCCGCCATTCTACTAAGTAATTCAGATGACTTAGTACTGATATACACAATACATTTACCAAATTTGTATTTTTGTAGAGATGGTGTACCGCAGGGATGAATACGAATGCAAATTCCCTTCCCTCTTGTAATCCCCTCTTGTACAGCATGGCTCTGAGGTCTAAACACCAGCGAGTGGAGTCAAACTTCCTAGGGAATGGATGTGTGGGCTGTAGAATTCCATCTCATCACAGATTGCCAAGCCATCCACACAGAGAATGACACTGCAAGCCCGCCGGAGTGACGAGTCCCAGTGAGATGGGCTTAGTGTGAGAAGAGGAGGGGTGTGAATTGAGTGGGAACGAAAGGCTTGTTTCATCGACAGGGAGGCTCTGTGGCCTAGCTCCATTTTGCCCTGTTAGACTGTTCAACCTGTTCATACATTCTTGTGAAACCGGACCAATGGGAATTCTCACACAATTGCGGTATAAGCACAGTGTGGGTTTGATTGAACCTTACCTACAGTGGCTGCCATTCATTCACCTGAGGCTGTGCTTGTAATTTTTACATTGACACAATGTACTGTAGTTAGTGACAAATTATTCATTTCAGCAGCAGACAAGTTAATTAATCTTGCTACTATTATTAGGAAACAATGTAATTACATCTGAAATTGAATTATGTTTTGCTGTTATTGATATCCAAATATTCAGGACAATGTGATTCAAAGTACCCTTTTTCATTTTACATACAGTTCAGAAAGCATATGGCTTTCATAGTATCCGCAGTGTTCATCAAGACAAAAGGAAATTGTGCTGATTATAGAACATTCTATAGCTGACCCTGAGACCTCTGGATTTTCAGTAAAGGTTTCATATTTACACCAACAGAACATTGATTTATTGAGATGCACCACTTGTCTATGCTTGTCCAGCAATTGTCTTTGCCATGGACCCCAACAGCAGTTACCAAGCATAGATAAGTGGTGCATGTTCTGTTGGTATAAATATGAAACTTTTACTGAAAATCCAGAGGTCTCAGGGTCAGCTATAGGATGAAGAGTGTTACACAGCACAGTGAGGGGAGTAATAAAGTCATGGATAATACCATGTCTTCCTCCCTTTATCCTCCACACTCATTTTAAGGCGAATGTAGGCAAGTGTGTAGGTTGCAGCCATAGCAACTGCAGATAAACGGGCGACATTAACACATCATGCATATGCAACGGCGTAGCCTCGACTGTAACAGTCGTTCGATGAACGGCAGAACAATTAATAGTGATTAAGGGCTCGTTGTTAATTACATGGTGTTGCTTTGCCATAAACATTTCGACACCAAAACAAAGCAGCTAATTTACTGTACAAGTAGCTCTAATTGGTGAAATCAAAGAAGGTTAATAGTTTAATAAGGCATGTTCTAGTCAATCCACATTAGTAGACAGTACATGCGAATTGAAAATATTTTCTAGCACTCTAAGACGGATGATCATATTCATACAGTACAAGGACATTTATTTGGATCTCAGACACTCTAACCATATATCTTACACATACTTATTTCACTGCATATTGGCATTGACATGAAATTAGCCATCAACGGCCAATCAAATGAATGATGTCACACATATGTTGTAGCTGTCCAGTATATTGATCAGGCGAATGTACTGTCTGTATAACATAACATTCCATCACGCTGTGCTCCCAGTGGACAAGGGGAGCAGTGGTTCTTAGAACAACAGCCTGGGGCACTAGTGGTCTCCCTCTCTACCTCTGCCAGTTACTCACCCCAACCAATCATGGGCCCTGTCTGGTTATTTCCCCTCAACAGTCCCTGGGCTGCTATCAGAGAGAGCAGAGTAGGATGAATGTTGGGTTTTCTGTTCCTGGAGGTCTCTCTCTCTCTCTCTCTCTCTCTCTCTCTCTCTCTCTCTCTCTCTCTCTCTCTCTCATATTTATATATATATATTAAATGCAGCCATCGGTGGACATAAACCTGATCTGCAAACGGCTCCTTTCTAGCATATAATCTGTAAGGCCTTTCTGAATACGGGGCAACAATAATTCTGTCTCAGAAAGGCAGTACACATTCCTGTACCTCTCAAGTACAGTGCTGCCTTGTTGATTAGTGAGGGAGGGATACAGCAAATAAAAACATTAATTAGGAAAATCTATTTCAATGTAGTTAATTACATACAAGGTGAATACTGATGAACACTTCCTAAAGCATTGCAAAGCCAGGTTGGGTCAAAAGGCAATTGCAGACAGACTGCTGTTGTGACCTAAGCGGACATGTTGGTGTGTCAAACTGCTTAACAAGAGAGCAAAGAGGCTAAGCTTTAAAAAATATAAAATAAACGTAAATCTCCTCAGCAATGCCTGACTTGGCAAGCCAACATGATAATTAGCTGGCTTGCTTATATCTTCACTTCAAAGCTCTATCAGCAAAACTATCATGCACACTAATCTGCTGTTTGTGCGTTTCTCCGTTCCCACAAGAGAGAGTTGAATAAAAATACAGTGATTGTGTGGAAACTAAATTAATCATGCTTAAAGACAGCAATAAAGCAAAGGTATTCTTTTTTCTCCTAATGCGTTGTCTTTGATCAGCTGGGGTAGTGGTTAACAAGGCAGGCGTCGCTCATGAGAGCCCAGCGCTAGCTCATTAGCATTCCCCTGTCTCTTCTCTGAGTGGATGTTGTTATACCTGAATGAAGAGGTGCTTGGCTGCACCACTGGGTTTGATTGGGCTAGAAAAGGTCTGGTGCCATTAGTTGGTATACATTTTATCAACACCCATAGACTGGTGAGTTAAAAGTTGATAGGAGACTAAGATGGACTATCTTGAACGATGAACACTAAAATGCTCAGAATAGTTTGACACACATTGAGATAACAGCTTTTCTTATTGTTAGTCCCCACCATCGAATACATTGGGTTTGCTCCCTTAAACAGACTGTTTAACAGTAGAGGAAGGGAGGGAGTTTCCGGTTGTGTGGGTATGTAACAATTTACAATGTAAACCATAACATTGCATTAATGAGATAAACTACAAAAAAGCCAATGCCACAGGCACCATGCCATGTCTCTAATTAAGCAATAAGGCCTGAGTGGGTGTGATATATGGCCAATATACCACGGCTAAGGACTGTTCATATGCACGACGCAACGTGGAGTGCCTGGACACAGCCCTTAGCCCTGGTATATTGGCAATATACCACAAACCCCAGAGGTTCTTTATTGCTATTATAAACTGGTTACCAACATAATTAGAGCAGTACAAATAAATATTTTGTCGTACCCATGGTATACAGTCTGATATACCACGGCTGTCAGCCAATCAGCATTCAGGGCTCGAATCACCCAGTTTACAATGTGAAAGAATCAAAGTCCTGCCACCTGTGCCTGAGCTGTGCTAGACACACAAGATGACAGCCGGACAGAAGAAGCCATTCCATCAAACTTTATTGAGTGTGGCGAGCAGATCGCCCCAGCCAGCGAGCACTCAGGGAGAAATATATATGTAAGGCTTGACAGCTTATTCATTACAATTACTTGGTGCATGTAAGGCGGCCAGATGTTGAAGCACGCCCACCGGACAGGGATGCAGACCATTACCCTAATCCGTCTCCATAACTCTGCATGGTGCGCACACACACACACAGACAGACAGACAGACAGACAGACCGGGGACTGGTGTGTCACGCTCTCTAAGCACAGAGGTGTTTAGACCCTGGGGATATCATTTGTTACAATGACTGGTGCAAATCACAAGGGGACACCAGCTTGACCTTCAGATGTGTTACTGAGAATACTTGGTCTAAATCTAACTTCAAAAGCCATGTGGATGAATGGATAGGATAGAAACGTCTACTCAGTACAGAAGACTGACAGATTCAGCCCAGTCTACCTCTCTACCAGGCTCCAGACTATCCCATCACATTTGCTGTATCAATATCAGTGCAATACTGGTGTAGACCTACCACCTGTGATAATGTAAAAAAAAATAATAATACTGTATTGGTCAGATTCACTGATAAACAGCCATATGATAAACAAACTGTAGTTGAAGGTTTCACCTTTGTTTCTTGATTTTTAGTCCCCTTTGAAAAAAGATGCAAACCTCACTATGTAATGTAATCATCTAAGCCGGTCCTATTAATGGGTACTGTAGCATATTTCGTCACAATATTGTTTTGAACGTTTGTTTAAGGACTGATGCCCAACTGAGCATTCTACTCAACGCATTCTCATTGGGCGCTGATTAATGTTTACTCTGAAGTGCATTACTGTGGCTTGGAAACATAATGACAATTCAACAGTAGGTAAATAATTAGTAGGAAAACTTTTTGTCATCATTTTGATGACACCAGATTGACTTTAGATGCTGTATTACGTTAACTAGCCCTAACCCTAACTTCAGCATCACTAACTATTTGTGACGAACTTTGCTAGCTAATGGCAACATTGCTATCTCTCTAAAGCAGTGATTTTCACTGCAGGGGGTCCGGGAACAGATTTACATAATTATTCAGACCCTTTGCTATTGAAATTGAGCTCAGGTGCATCCTTGAGGTGTTTCTACAACTTGATTGGAGTCCACCTGTGGTAAATTCAATTGATTGGACATGATTTGGAAAGGCACACACCTGCCTATTTAAGGTCCCACAGTTGACAGTGCATGTCAGAGCAAAACCAAGCCATGAGGTCAATGGAATTGTCTGTAGAACTCAGAGACATGATTGTGTCGAGGCACAGATCTGGGGAAGGTTACCAAAACATTTCTGCAGCATTATAGGTCCCCAAGCACACAGTGGCCTCCATCATTTATAACTTGTTAGGGCTATGGTCCTTTTTCTCAATTTCTGCCTGACTGACATGCCCAAAGTAAACTGCCTGTTGCTCAGGCCCTGAAGCCAGGATATGCATATAATTGGTACCATTGGAAAGAAGACACTCTGAGGTTTGTAGAAATGTTAAAATAATGGAAAAATATTTTGATGTGGGGCGCCGTCCTCAACAATCGCATGGCATGCTTTCGCTGGAAACGCCTACTGTAAATCGGACAGTGCAGTTAGATTAACAATAATTTAAGCTTTTAGCCGATGTAAGACACTTATATGTACCTAAATGTTTAATATCCATAATTTTTATGATTATTTATTTGAATTGCTCGCCCTCCAGTTTCACCAGAAGTTGTCCCGCTAGCGGGATGCCTAGCCTTATTAAGTGAAAGAACTTTGGAACCACCAAGACTCTTTCTATAGCTGGCCACCTGTCCAAACTGAGCAATCGGGGGGGAAGGGCCTTGGTTAGGGAGGTAACCAAGAACCCGATGGTCACTCTGACAGAGCTCCAGAGTTCCTCTGTGGAGATGGGAGAACCTTCCAGAAGGACTACCATCTCTGCAGCACTGTACCTATCAGGCCTTTATGGTGGAATGGCCAGATGGAAGCCACTCCTCAGTGAAAGGCACATGAAAGCACGATTGGAGTTTTCCAAAAGGCACCTAAAGGACTGTGAGACCATGAGAAACAAGATTCTCTGTTCTGAGGATTGCCAAGTGTCACGTCTGGAGGAGACCTGGCACCATCCCCACGGGGAAGCATGGTGGTCTAAAATCAAATCAAATCAAATCAAATGTTATTTGTCACATACACATGGTTAGCAGATGCGAGTGTAATGCGAGTGTAGTGAAATGCTTGTGCTTCTAGTTCCGACCATGCAGTAGTATCTAACTGCATGGTCGGACTCTAACAATTTCACAACAACTTCCTTATACACACATATAAATATATGGATGAGCGATGACCGAACGGCATAGGCAAGATGCAGTAGATGGTATGGAGTACAGTATATACATATGAGATGAGTAATGTAGGATATGTAAACATTATATAAATTGGCATCGTTTAAAGTGGCTAGTGGTACATTTATTACATCCAATTTTTTATTATTAAAGTGGCTAGAGATTTGAGTCGATGGCCGAACGGCATAGGCAAGATGCAGTAGATGGTATGGAGTACAGTATATACATATGAGATGAGTAATGTAGGATATGTAAACATTATATAAAGTGGCATCGTTTAAAGTGGCTAGTGATACATTTATTACATCCCATTTTTTATTATTAAAGTGGCTAGAGATTTGAGTCGATGGCCGAACGGCATAGGCAAGATGCAGTAGATGGTAGAGTACAGTATATACAAATGAGATGAGTAATGTAGGATATGTAAACATTATATAAAGTGGTATTGTTTAAAGTGGCTAGTGATACATTTATTACATCAATTTTTTTATTATTAAAGTGGCTAGAGATTAGAGTCAGTATGTTGGCAGCAGCCACTCAGTGTTAGTGATTGCTGTTTACCAGTCTGATGGCCTTGAGATAGAAGCTGTTTTTCAGTCTCTCAGTCCCAGCCTTGATGCACCTGTACTGACCTCGCCTTCTGGATGATAGCGGGGTGAACAGGCAGTGGCTCGGGTGGTTGTTGTCCTTGATGATCTTTTTGGCCTTCCTGTGACATTGGGTGCTGTAAGTGTTCTGGAGGGCAGGTAGTTTACCCCCTGGTGATGTGTTGTGCGGACCTCACTACCCTCTGGAGAGCCTTACGGTTGTGGGCGGAGCAGTTGATGTACCAGGCGGTGATACAGCCCGACAGAATGCTCTCGTGCATCTGTAGAAGTTTGTGAGTGTTTTTGGTTACAAGACAAATTTCTTCAGCCTCCTGTGGGTGTACCATTTCAGTTTGTCCGTGATGTGTACGCCAAGGAACTTAAAACTTTCCACCTTCTCCGCTACTGTCCCGTCGATGTGGATAGGGGGGTGCTCCCTCTGCTGTTTCCTGAAGTCCATGATCATCTCTTTTGTTTTGTTGACGTTGAGTGAAAGGTTATTTTCCTGACACCACATTCCGAGGGCCCTCACCTCCTCCCTGTAGGCTGTCTCGTCGTTGTTGGTAATCAAGCCTACGATGGTAGTGTTGTCTGCAAACTTGATGATTGAGTTGGAGGCGTGCTTGGCCACGCAGTCATGGGTGAACAGGGAGTACAGGAGAGGGCTGAGAACGCACCCTTGTGGGGCCCCAGTGTTGAGGATCAGCGTGGTGGAGATGTTGTTTCCTACCCTCACCAGCAGCATCATGTTGTGGGGATGTTTTTCAGCGACAGGAAGACTAGTCAGGATTGAGGGAAATATGATCAGAGCAAAGTACAGAGAGATCCTTGATCCAGAGCACTCAGGACCTCAGGCTTGGGCGAAGGTTCACCTTCCAACGGGTCAATGGCCTTAAGTCACACAGCCAAGACAACGCAGGAGTGACTTCGGGACAAGTCTCTGAATGTCCTTGAGTGGCCCAGCCAGAGGCCGGACTTGAACCCGATCGGAAAATAGCTGTGCAGCGACGCTTCCCATACAACCTGACAGAGCTTGAGGGGATCTGCAGAGAAGAATGCAGGCACCCAAATACAGGTGTTCCCAGCTTGTAGCGTCATTCCCAAGAAGACTCAAGGCTGTATCGCTGCCAAAGGGCCTAGTTTCTCAAAAGCATCTTAAGGTTAAGTTCACCGTTAGAACCTTTGTAGGCGCACCGTTAATTCTCAGAGCTGCCTCAGACCACTCGTAGAACAGCTAACTGGGTCATTAGATGCTTTTTTGCCCTTCCGCGTCACAGAAGATCTCTTCTAAACATAGAATCAAGATGTTTATCTGTCTCTCTGTGACCGGCGATAACTTCAGAATGAAGTTGACTACAATACAAAGTTTCCAATGTCTTTGCAATTGTTATAAACAAGCAAAGGGTAAAAATATTATTCAAATCAAAACTGAGATGACTGCATTAACAGATAAATACATTAGGCTACATAGGGCTCTATATGTCAGTCATATTGAAATAAATTTCATGTTGAATCAATTGAGTTACATTTTGCTAAATGTAGGCTACTGTCTGTAATTTTTGCCTCAATATCAGGATGTGTCGGCCTAACAACGTGTGCAATGATGTGCCAAATATTAAATTTAGTGCATAGCCTAAGCATTAGAATAAGTCGCCTAAATATTTGCAGCCACAGGTGATAATTTATTTCCAGGAGCTGATCAATCGTCAGTATCTAATGATAAGGTACAATTTTAATGGAGAACACTGATCCGAGAGCAGTGCCGTCTTTCTTTGATCCTATCAGTATCGACACATGCTCTAAAAATGCACTTATTAAACGTTCTCCCTACATGGTGTTTTGGGAAACGCATGTGAGTATTTCGGCCATTATAGAAACGATGCATCGTTAAAACACTCATAAGCTTAAGTTCCATCGCTATCGGGACACCAGGCCCTGGCTATGACTTCATACACATGGCTATTTGCAATTATGCAAAACACATGGATTATCCCTTTAAAGAAGGGAGGGGGTGAATATCAACAACTGCCTTTACATTAAGCACATACCAGTTCCAGTCAGTGACTCTGAAAGTACTGAATCATTTGACTGAGTAAACATTTGGAAATAAATCAAATCAAAAATCCAGGATCGTAGATGTCTATGTTTGGTTCAGATTTGGTCCAACCCGGATGGGTTCGGCCCAATCATAGACGTCTATGTTTGGTTTGGACTTTTTCCGGTCTGGATCGGCCTTTAATTCAATGTCCACAGTACAGTACAGTAGAGTAGTGGTTCTCCAACCTCTCCATCGGGACCCCAGGCCGTTCCATGTAATTGATCTATTCCAGAGCTAGCACACCTGATTCAACTTGCCAACTAATCGTCAAGCTCTTGAAAACCTAGTTCAGAGCTACAGCTTAATTGTGAAAACAGCTGTGGGTCCCCAAGGAGAGAATTGAGAACCACTGTAGTAGAGCACAGTAGAGTGCAGTACATTACTGTACAGTAAAAAAAAGTACAGAAAATGAACCTAAAAATACAGGCTTTTAAACTTGCTGAAAATACGTATTTTCACCTTTCATTCAGAACCTAAAATGAACCCAACATCAACATCGGGAAAATACGTATTTTAAACGTAATTTTGCTTACTGGGTTCAGATTTCTTGGAACTCACTCAAAAGTAGCTTGACACTGTTGATCAGGCAGCACAAATTGTTATTATAATGGCATGAAGAAAATTGCATTGACAGAGGAGTGTGTACTGAATGAATGCATCATTCAACATAGCTGTTTCTTAGCAAGACAATTCGTTTTATTAGCTACAGTTTGTGTTGTGAGAGGCTGATCTTGGTGGAGGAAATGAAGGCTAGCTATGTCCTTGAGTGATTCAGCCAGAGCCCAGACTTGAACCCGATCGAACATCTCTTGAGAGACCTGAAAATAGCTGTGCAGCGATGCTCCGCATCCAACCTGACAGAGCTTGAGAGGATCTGCAGAGAAGAATGGGAGAAACTCCCCAAATACAGGTGTGCCAAGCTTGTAGCGTCATACCCAAGAAGACTCAAGGCTGTAATCGCTACCAAAGGTGCTTCAACAAAGTACTGAGTAAAGCGTCTGAATACTTATGTAAATGTGATATTTCAGTTTTAATTTTTTATACATTTGCAAACATTTCTAAAACCTGTTTTTGCTTTGTCGTTATGGGGTATTGTGTGTAGATTGATAAGGGGAAAAAACTATTTAAACCATTTTAGAATAAGGCTGTAACGTAACAAAATGTGTACAAAGTCAAGGGGTCTGAATACTTTTTGAATGCACTGTATTATAAGTTAGCAGCATGGCTGTTTCCCTTAGCTAGCTAAGTAAAGCGTGTAGTGTAGCTAGCTAGCCAGCATATATTGTCAACATTGGTATAGTATCGTTGGCTTGTAATTACTGGCTACTGTTAGTTGGTTAGCTAACTGGCTATTACAACAGCCAAGGATGTTGGCTAGCGTATTTGTTTGTGCTCTGATCTAGTTTACACAGATGAAAACCCTCCATAGCCAAATATACCTATCTAGCTAAATTCCGTTCCTTTACTTGTAGCTTGCTTGTCATCTGACTGGTGAGAAGCAGCAACCGAGTTGTTGGTCCCAGTTATAGAACTCTGAGATTCAGCTGAAAAGATGTTAGCATTGTCAGAAATGCTACAAAAAGGTAGGTGCAACAAATTTTGTTAAATGTATAATTTATTGCTGTCACGTGGTAATTTCTGTTCATTAAGAACCAACGATGTGCTTCATACGCCCTGACCTGTATGAGCCTTTTTATGTCTCATTTTGGTTTGGTCAGGGTGTGATTTGGGGTGGGCATTCTATGTTCTATTTTCTAGGGTTTTGTATTTCTTTGTTTTGGCCGGGTATGGCTCTCAATCAGGGACAGCTGTCTATCATTGTCTCTGATTGGGAACCATACTTAGGTAGCCCTTTCTCCCTCCTTTCTTTGTGGGAAGTTAACTTTGTTTGTGGCACTTATGCCCTGTAAGCTTCACGGTTGTGTTTGTATTGTTTTTGTCTGCGTCATCCCAAAAAAAAAAAAAAAAAGGAATATGTACGCTCACCACGCTACGCTTTGGTCTACTTCCTTCGACGATCGTGACAGTGAGAGCGATAAATTATACATTTAACAAAATTTGTTGCACCTACAAACTTAGTCAATCCGACAATTCTTAAATCCAATAATCACTTTATGGATGCTGTAGTCTCATTTTAATCCGATGTCTTGAATTTTAACTAGGTAGGTGCAGAAAATACTTAACTCAATTGCTAACAACCATGTTAAATAATCTGGTATGTGGTTCTCTGTAACAGCCGGACAGCTCATGATGAGAGGCGGGGAGTGTATCGTGTACCTCTAATCAAGTTGATTTGAGAATTTTCATCTAGATTAGTGTCATATTGGTTTAGATATGATGGTGGGGAGATTTTAATTTAACATTGAGCTTCAATCAATGCCTATATTGTGGGGGATATCACTCCCACAATAATACAGACGGATGGGTGACTGAAGCGACAGTAAGGCCTGGAGTGAAAGTAATGCAATCCTCTCCTTTGGCCTGAATGTATCCCTTTATTACACAACAGGCTTCACCTCCATCATCTTGATGTGGTCTCGCCGTTTCTACAGCAGGTGCAGCAGACGCTTATTGGATCTTGTTAGCATAATGACTTCCCCTGGAAGAAGCAGCTGACGGACGAGACTCGCAACATTTAATCTAGAGCCAGCATTTCTCAATCACTGTCCTACCTCTGAGTCCTCTGCTTCTACCAGGATTAGATCACTGAATATAGACCAACCTGTATCTTAACAGGATTAGATCACTGAATATAGACCAACCTGTATCTTAACAGGATTAGATCACTGAATATAGACCAACCTGTATCTTAACAGGATTAGATCACTGAATATAGACCAACCTGTATCTTAACAGGATTAGATCACTGAATATAGACCAACCTGTATCTTAACAGGATTAGGTCACCGAATATAGACCAACCTGTATCTAAACAGGATTAGATCACTGAATATAGACCAACCTGTATCTTAACAGGATTAGGTCACCGAATATAGACTAACCTGTATATATCAGGATTAGGTCACTGACTATACACTGAGTATACCAAATATTATGAACACCTTCCTTTTACCTGGATTCAGTCTATGTCATGGAAAGAGCAGGTGTTCTTAATGTTTTGTACACTCGGTGTAGAGTAGACTAACCTGCATGTAGATACCTCTGGTCCTGAAGGTCTTTGTGTATGCATTAGACATCACATTTGCTGACATTGCAAGATAAAAATTAGGGATTGGTATACGCTATTCACAAAATAAAAAGCCACGTACAGTAAACACCGGTTGCTTTTATTTTGTCAATAGTGTTTACCCTCGACTCGATCCCTGATCATCTTACAATACTATCTCAGAAGATTGTTAGTTTCCAACAAAGAGCTATAATGAATAATAATATCAACTTCTATTGAAGTGTACTTTACACAAATCCAATATGTCAAGGCAGTGTTAGACACTTTTGCAATTAAGCGTTATTGAGGTAGAAATCAAACTATTAAAAGATGAACGCCGTAGCCTATACCTTAGGTTAACAGTCTGAAACCCCAAACGTGTCAAACTTTGAAATAGCATAATTTATTGCTGCTGTGTGTTATGTCAGGTGAGTGTATTTTACTTTAGATATCTCTCTCTCTCTGTGCGTGCGTGAAAAAGATCCATGGTGTTTGAAAAACAGCAGGAGCTGCCCACAAGATAGAGAAGGTTATCCAAAGAAGCTTCCATCCCTATTATCTACAGTCTCTTCCTCCATGACATTGATTCCCTCAATTGATCGCTCTAAATAGACAATAGCTCCCCCAGGGAACTCACAATGGAGAATCACAGATAAAGTATATTGGCCTCACACACAGGAGCTGGAATTGTTCCTCTGAGAATAGAAAAGGACAGGTTCAATAAAGGAGGTTTTACTGACTGGGCTGACTGATGCATCCATCATTATGTTTTGCTCAGGATGTCCTTTCTAAGAATCAATGCGATCAATGGCTGCTATTGTTTGTAATATACTTGGATGTGTGATACGATAAATTGGGAAATTATTATATTATCTCTGTCATGTGTTACATTGAATTATTCCACATACAACATAAAAGCTACTGTAAGCTTTCAACATCTTTGTTCAGCAGTATCATTGCACACACACACACACACACACAGAGCCCTGGCTCTGAACACCACTCACCTGCAGATAGTGACAGGCTCGTAGTGAGGGCTTGAGGTCCGTGTGCATCATGGGTTTCTCCAGGTTAAGGGAAGACTTCCTGTAAGCTTCCTTGGCCTGGCTGACAGTCAGTGTGGACCAGGAACTTCTCTTCATAAATTTCCCCTCTGGAGCCGTGGCCATGCTCTCGCACGCCGAGCACTTGACGTCGTTGTTGCTCTTCGAGGTCTTGAGGGACATGTGGTGCATGGAGTCCGGGTAGCAGTGGGCAGAATGGGCGTAGTCACCGTGGTGACGGCTCATGACGCTGGGCGTGCGGTAGGTGCTGTCGCTGTCCAGGTTGTCGTCAGAGCTCCAGAAGCCGCCCGCGCCCCCCGAGCGGTGCCCCTTGCGCTCTTTGCTCTTGCTCCGCTTGCTGCCGTGCTTGGAGCCTCCGTGGTGGCCGTGTTGGGAGCCGCCGTGGTGTCCCCCTCCTCCTCCTTCACCCTTGGTGCCGTTCATCTTGGACGATCCCTCCAGGGAATGGGACTTGGTGAAAAGCTTCTGGACGGAGTGGACCAGGTGGCGGATGCGTCCGGGGCTCTCGCTGCGCTGCTCCGTGGTGGTGGTGGACGCTCTCTGGTACTGCAGCGTGTGGAAGCCGTCGTGGTGCAGCGGCAGCTGCTTCTCAAACTGGTCCAGCAGGTTGGCCGGGATGCGGTTGCTCTTGCCGCTGCCCTGGTACTGCAAGATGGAAGTGGCAGTGGCAGTGGCAGCAGCGGCATGGGAGGTGGCGGAGGCAGTGATGGCGGCGCAGTCGTCCCGCGTGGCTGAGTCATAGTACTGGGTGCTGTAGTGCATTCTGGGGAAGGTGCTGCTGGAAACGTGGTCGATGGGGCCAACGCCGACTGACGAGGGCGCCATCATGACGGGGGACATCATCATGCAGTCTGAGTGGATGGAGCTGCGCGGTGAGTAGCGGTGGTGGTAGTCCATGGGGCAGCTCTCAGTGGGGCTGAGCAAGTAGGAGGTGTGGCGTGAGTCGGAGGCACCACCATGGTGGCCCATGCCATGGACGTCTTGGGGGTAGTCGAACTGGTCCAGCCCGTGGGGCGAGAGGATCTGGTGCTGGGAGCGACCGCCCGATAAGCCCTTCATGTTCCTAGCTGGGGGGACGGGAGGCGTCTGCCTTCATCGAAGTGTCGAGACGGGGACCATGGGGAATACTGCTGGTCTGTCAGAAATACACAGAGAGAGAGAGTAATAAGATTAATACTCAGACTTGTGCAAATGCATTCAGTCACTTTATGCAGGTGCAGTAAGTGATCGCTCAGTACAGCCTCCAAATCTCAATTTTTGCTTCAGCTGCTTCAAAAACGGCAGCAAGAGAGCTGGGGAAGTCTTTCTTTAAAATCTCATGAAATCCAATAAAGATTTTGATTATTTACTTTGAAGATATAGTACATACAGATGTAGGATCTTAATTTGACCAGTTTCTAACAGCAGGAAAACAATCTTAATGCAGCAGGAAATGTGTTATGTGGATTATAATTAGTGTTGGAGTTGATACATATAATGAATGTTGGGGTTGATACATTTTTGGTTAGGGCAAATCAAGTATGACATTTAAGTGGAAATTACAAACTTGAGAAACGTTTTTAAACCTCTAATACACTACCAATTTGGATTTCCTGCTGTGCAGGGAAATTCTCTGCGAAAACAGAGTGATCAAATATTGAAAATATTCACTTTATTGAAGCTGTATAGGAGCCTGCTGTGCTCCTCCCTCCTGTGCCAGGTCTATTTGAAACAGATAAGAGGCTATTCCGTGTCTGCTACCAGTGCAGTGCCAGTGCTTAATTTCAGCTGCACCTCCATTTTGAACAGTTTTGTTCTGAAATAATTTTTGCAATGTAAAAATTCTAATAAAAGCGATCAAAGTTCATTCGAGTTGCCTCTTAGTTAACTCTCCTGCCCCAACAAAAAAACGTAATGTAAAAAAGTAGATTTTCAGCCCTGGCCTAATATTCTAAAAGTTGATTTGGGTTGGGCTGGCCCAGGTTTATGGTTTGAGTCAGTGAAACTAGAAAGCATTTTAACGACAAAAATTTCCCACACCTAGGCCTGCCATTTCAATAATTTGTGCAGTATTAAAAAAGATTCTGCCAAAGTCTCCAGTCATGTAAAATGAAGTAGAATTGCATAAAATGTGTTTATCAAGACCAACATTTTCCCGGACCATAGGCAGGCTACTAGAAATGTTCCCCATGTGTGGAACTTCTATAAGTGTCTCTACTCTACTGCTCTATGCCACCACGCAAATGCGATGATATGCAATGCTTTACGATGAAGGTTATTATTATTATGTTTTATGTGTTCCGTTACATCAGAACTCCTCAGGTCACCACACTCTCGCTCCTCCCGATTTAAAATTAAGCTCTGCCACCAGCACAGCCCGTAAAGACCAGTTGAGCCCGGCTGAGAAGCTGTTCTGTCTCTGCCACCAGTGCAGCGTCGTAAAAACCGGTTGAGCCTGGCTGAGAGGCTGTTTTGTCTCTGCCACCGGTGTAGCGCCGTAACGACCGGTTGAACCCGGCTAAGGGGCTGTTCTATCTCTGCCACCAGAGCAGCGCAGTGCTGTAATGACAGGTTGAGCCAAGCTGACAGGCTGTTCTGTCTCTGTCACCAGTCCAGTGATGTAAAAACCGGTTGAGCCCGGCTGAGAGGCTGTTCTGTCTCTGCCACCAGCGCAGCGCCGTAAAGACTAGTTTTGCCTAGCTGTTTTGTCTCTGCCATCAGTGCAGCACAGCGCCGTAAAGACCGGTTGAGCCCGGCTGAGAGGTTGTTCTGACTCTGCCACCAGTGCAGCACAGCACCGTGCAGACCGGATGAGAGACTCAGGCTAATCATTCTCTGGGTTTTAGGGATCTGGAGAGGCCCACAGGAAAGTTCCCTCTCTTATTTATCTCTCTCTCCTCTCTTCCATAAGCCTCCTCAAGAGTCCTCCATGAACAAAACCATAGCACTCTACATCTGTTCCTGTTCCACTTCCATCACCTTTGGGACTATACCTAGAAGCTTAGGACTAATGGTATCTTCCATCACCTCTGAAACTATACCTAGGAGCTTGGGACTAATGGTATCTTCCATCACCTCTAAAACTATACCTAGAAGTTTAGGACTAATGGTATCTTCCATCACCTCTGGAACTTTACAGGCAACATCCGCACCGAGCTAAAGGATAGAGCTGCCACTTTCAAGGAGCGGGACACCAATCCGGACGCTTATAAGAAATCCTGCTATGCCCTCAGATGAACCATGAAACAGGCAAAGCGTCAATACAGGACTATGATTGAATCCTACTACACCGGCTCTGACGCTCGTCAGATGTGGCATGGCTTGCAAACTATTACGGACTACAAAGGAAAACCCAGCCGCGTGCCGCCTAGTGACGCGAGCCTACCAGGCGAGCCAAATTCCTTTTACGCTCGCTTCAAGGCAAGCAACACTGAAGCATGCATGAGAGCCCCAGCTGTTCTGGACAACTGTGTGATCATGCTCTCTGTAGCAGATGTGAGCATGACCTTTAAACAGGTCAACATTCACAAGGCCGCAGGGCTAGATGGATTACCAGGACGTGTACTCAGGCAAGTGTCTTCACTGATATTTTCAACCTCTCCCTGACTGAGTCTATAATACCTACATGTTTCAAGCAGACCACCATAGTCCCTGTGCCCAATAAAGCGAAGGCAAACTGCCTAAATGACTACAGCCCCGTAGCACTCACGTCGGTAGCCAAGAAGCGCCTTGAAAGGCTGGTCATGGCTCACATCAACACCATCATCTCAGCGTGTATCACCATAGTGCCCACAAAGCTTATCACTAAGCTAAGGACCCTGGGACTAAACACCTCTCTCTGCAACTGGATCCAGCCGCCCCCAAGTGGTTAGGGAAGGCAACAACACATCTGCCACGCTGATCCTCAACACGGGGGCCCCTCAGGGGTGTGTGCTTAGACCCCCCCCCCCCCCCCCCCCC
>QNTS01007089.1:44924-54992 GCA_003317085.1 Hucho hucho
ACACTATGACAACACTCTGAATTTACGAAGGACACTATGACAACACTCTGAATTTACGAAGGACACTATGACAACACTCTGAATTTACGAAGGACACTATGACAACACTGAATTTACGAAGGACACTATGACAACACTCTGAATTTACGAAGGACACTATGACAACACTGAATTTACGAACTACCCAGAGCCGCACTCCGACATACTGGAGGCAATTTACGAACGCACCCTGTGAGAACACAGATAAAACAGATATTTCACTGGGATGTTTAAATGTGAAGCATCCGCTTACTGTTTCCACTCACTACCAAATATGATAGTGAGAGGAAGCCCACTGGCGCGCAGTGGGAGAAGATGGAACGAGATGGATTTTAGCCGACATTTTGCACATTTTCTCATCGATTAAACATTTGATCTCAATACAGTTTTCTGTTTCCAAAACTAGAATCTGTTATGAACAGAGTGAACTAAGGTTTGTAAAACTTTGAACCTTTGCAAAAGTTTTAAAAATCGCGTTGTTTAGGTGTGCAAAGGCGAATTGTTACTGCACACGCGCACTTCACAGAGTAGACGTCCCCCAACCAAAACATGCAGATGATGCTAAAACGCGCCAATAGGATCTCGCTTTCTCGTGCTTGGCTCTGCCCACTATGGCTCATTTGTTCCCATTGGAAACGACAGGCTGTGGTATATCTTGGTTTAGTTACAAAAATCTCTGAGGAGAGGCTTTGAACCCACCGCTAAGTCACAGTGACACTCCTTAGAAAAGCAGTCTTCCATAGGAATGAATGGAATCCTACAGTATTTAATTTAAATGGTTCTTGGACAATATTATATGCATTTATGTATTTTGTTGTAGTGGGAAGCGTACTTTCAAAAAATTATACTTTAAGGAAAATTGTTTTATATATTTTATATGTATGTTTAGTTCACATAATATAATTTAAAAGTATGCATTAAGGTGTCTGGCTAAGATTATGGCTAAAGCAAATGTAGACATTAGTAAATGCATTTCTATAGCTTCCAAAATATTTTTTTACAACGGTAGGGGAGTGCCAAGATGGAGGCGGCGGGGGCTTCAAAACAGCGCCCCTGTACGTCATCTAGTATCTGTAAATCATTGGTGTGAACTTTTGGTGTGTTTAGTAAATTCACTCTGGAGTGCCAGAGTGCACGTTCATAAATTCAGAGCGTTGTCAGAAAGGTCCTCTTAAATCCAGAGCATTTCTCTTTCGGAGGGCACGCTGGACGCTCTGGCCGAGGTGTAGGGTTGATCCGAGCGTTCTGACCCCACAATGGCAGTCAAACACCCAAGCTATAAAAGAAAGAGAGAACACCTCACTCTGACCATGTTACTCTCACTAGCAGAGCTGGTTAGGCTGTTTTCGTGTTATCCAGACCGTTGGTGACTGTAACTGTGATGGTGACAACAATTTAATTACGCTTTTTTTGTTGTTGATGTTTACCGGCACCGGCCATATTCGACGGCTGTTGAGCGTTAGTAAATTCATCGCTCTGCACACTCAGATGAGAGTGCTCTGAAATCGGAGTAGATAGCGTGAATTTACGAACGCGCCCTTTGTACTTATTTTCATCCAGGAAAATATTATGGGGACGAGCAATACCAGGTCGTAGTTACCTAAAAACCCAAATCCAGAAGGCCCGCCTACTCGACCAATCAGATGAAGAAGAGTGATGACACGTATGCCGGCTCATAAGGTCCACCTTGCCGACCAATCGGATGAAGGAGTGTGATGACGTGAAACGCGAAACGCCTCATTTTCGAAATGGCATATCTCAAGTTTGAGGACTAAATACGTTCAGGAACAAGAGTCACAGAAATTCATGACATTTAGAAAATGACAAAAGTTTTGGGCAAAAGGTTAAGTTGTCTTTTATATATATATATATATATATATATATCTAATAGCTTACTTTTGCTACTCTTGCCTAAAATGAGCTAGCTAGCGTAATGGATTCCATCAAATATTTGTATAACTAAACCAAGATAGACCACAGCCTGTCGTTTCAAATGAGCCATAGTGGGCAGAACAAGCAAAGGGGGGGGGGGGGGGGGGGGGNCAGAGTCAAGCACGAGTAGCGCGTTCTAGCATCATCTGCATGTATTCGTTATGGAACGCCTACTCTGTGAAGTGCGCATGCGCAATAACTCAATTCGCCTTTGCACTCCTTGAAACTTTTGCAAAGGTTAAAGTTTACAAACCTTAGTCCACTCTGTTCATAACAGATTCTAGTTTTGTAAACAGAAAACTGTATTGCGATCAAATGTTTCATCGATGAGAAAATTTACAGAATGTCTGCCAAAATCCATCTCGTTCAATCTTCTCACACTGCCCGCAAGTGGGCTTCCTCTCACTAGCAAATATTATGTGGAAACACCAAGTGGATGCATCACATTTAAACATCCAGTGAAATATCTGTCTCATTGTTCTATCTGTGATGCCATTCCTCCAAACACAGAGGAGTTACTCTACTTGATAGAGCAATGTGGTAAGTTTCCCTACAAGCCTTTCATTCTAATAGTAGTATGTCATATGCTTGACCTTCAACAAAAGCACAGCCTTCAGCAGGAAAAAAAAAAAACTAAGTTGGGAGAGTGAAATTTTCCTATTCAATAGTGTTCTTTTCAAGTTGTGGGCACAAAAAAGTATGAATGCCACCAGATGAAAGATGGACAAACAAAAGTCAAGGAGAAATATGCTGCTGAAAGGAACAAGGCAGTAAGTTAAAAGACTGATCACTGTAATTTATACCATACACTTTCACAACATTCATTTCATTTTAATAATATTGAAGTATGTTAGGTTTGAGAATATGTTATTGTGGAAAATGGATATGTTTTGCTTGCCTTTTCACACTGAGTGCTCGTTGTATCATTAAGCCGCAACATTACTATTGTGGGGTATGAGAAAATGTTTCGTTTGCTACACATGAATGTGTTTGAGCTCAGGCTGATAAATTGTGGAACAATACAGTGGATTGTGCAGACACCGGGAGATAACAGTATGTTGAGCTAGGAACACATGAATAGAAAGATGTGGAGACGCAAACAGGACCGAGCCTGTGGCCTCAGTAATCCCGGACAAAACCACGCCCAGCCACTGTTCTGATAGGCCCATCCCGAGGTGGGAACTAACTCTGTCAGAACATACATATACCAATGCATTTAGCAGAAAGGGCAGTTCTCTGTTAACCCTGCGTGGTACTACATGGAACCCGTATATACGAAGATTGCATTTACCATTTATTGCTTGAGTGAATAAAAAGACTTAGAACTTACTTGGTGACTCTGTGTCACCTTTTGTCCTGCTACCATATTTGAATTTCGCAACCCTAACAAGTACTAACTAATAATTGAACGTTCTTCAATAAAATTGAAGATTGGACTTTAAACAGGTGTGTTCTCTGTGGTTACTAAAGATCCCACGGAACTTATTTCAAAAGTACAGTGCCTTCAGAAAGTATTCATACCCCTTGACTTATTCCACATTGTTGTTACAGCCTGAATTCAAAGTGGATGAAATATATATATTTTTCTCTCAACCATCTACACACAATACCCTATAATGACAAAGTGAAAACACATTTTTATAAATTATGGCAAAATTATTGAAAATGAAATGCAGAAATCTCATTGTACAGTATCTGCACATTTATTATTTTTTAAATTCTTTAAGCACTGTCAAGTTGTTTGTTGATCATTGCTAGACAGACATTTAAGTCTTGCCATAGATCTTCAAGCAGATCTAAGCCAAAACTATAACTCGGCCACTCAGGAACATTCATTGTTGTCTTGGTAAGCAACTCCAGTGTAGATTTGGCCTTGTGTTTTAGGTTATTGTCCTGGTGAAAGGTGAATTCATCTCTGTGTTTGGTGGAAAGCAGACAGAACCAGGTTTTCCTCTAGGATTTTTATGCTTGTCATTGGCAAACTCCCAGCCATTAAACTATGTACATTTTTTAAAGTCACCATTGGCCTCATGGTGAAATCCCTAAATGTTTTCCCTCCTCTCCAGCAACTGAGTTTGGTAAGGACGCCTGTATCTTTTGTAGTGACTGGGTGTATTAATACACCACCTAACGTGTAATAACTTCACCATGCCAAAGGGATATACAATTTCAGCTTTTTTTGTCCATCTAAGAATAGGTGCCCTTTGCGAGGCATTGGAAAACTTCCCTGGTCTTTGGTTGAATCTGTGTTTGAAATTAACTGCTCGACTGAGGGTGCTTACAGACAATTGAATGTGTTGGGGTACAGAGATGAGGTAGTCATTAAGAAATCATGTTAAACACTATTATTGCACACAGTGAGTTCATGCAACTTATTATGTGACTTGTTAAGCACATTTTTACTCCTGAACGTATTTAGGCTTACCATAACAAAGGGGTTGAATACTTATTGACTCAAGACATTTCTGCTTTTCATTTTTGAATTTGTAAAAAAAAAAAAAAAATCTCTAAACATAATTCCACTTTGACATTATGGGATAGTGTGTGTGTGTGTGTGTGTGTGTGTGTGTGTGTGTAGGCCAGTGACGCAATCCCAATTTAATGCCAAGAGTGTGCAAAGCTGTCATCAACGCAATGGGTGGCTACTTTGAAGAATCTCAATTATAAAATATATTTTGATTTGTTTAACACTTTTTTTGGTTACTAAATGATTCTATATGTGTTACTTCATAGTTTTAATGTCTTAACTATTATTATACAATGTAGAAATATCCTGGAATGAGTAGGTGTGTCCCAACTTTTGACTGGTACTGTATATACATATTTGTTTGTTCAGAGAACTTGGAGGGGGGGGGGGGGCAAATAAACCACCCGCGGGCCAGTTCGGGAACCCTGGTTTAGTAGCTACCTCTCATAGGCACAATACTGTTCTGGTTAGCAGTTGTCATTAGTATGCACAGTGTCCCTCAAAATCTAGAGTATTGATCAAAATAGGAATACTTTTATGCATGATTCTATTGTAATTGTAATTCTATTGCTTGTATAACTTTGCTGCCCAGATTTCCTAGGAATGTAAGTCTTTGAATAACACAATTATGTGTGTATTAATACTCCAGACCATCTTGCAAGGCAAACTGAGACAGCATTGACTTTCCATACTGAATGGTCTTTAAATCTTTACCACCCCCCCCCCCCCCCCTTTTAGGGCTTTTATTGGGAGGTAGAGGATACATCTCAAACCATTTGACTGCAAATGGAAAGCAACATTTCATCCATGTACATGTATCTACTGATGCACTGGCACTTAAGAGTCAGGGTCCACTCAGTGGGGACAGGTCAGGATGGTGAGTACACCAGACAGAGCATCATTAGACTTGCACTATACATATTCTACATGCTTTAGTTTAAGGGAATAGATTATGGCCTAAACGAACTTGAGCCACCGGGAAGAGAAAGGGGGATACCTAGTAAGTTGTACAACTGAATGCATTCAACTGAAATGTGTCTTTCCGCATTTAACCCAACCTCTCAAATCAGAGAGGTGCCGGAGGGCTGCCTTAATCGACATCCACGTCTTCGGCGCCCGGGGAACAGTGGATTAACTGCCTTGCTCAGGGGAAGAACAGATTTTTTACCTTGTAAACTCAGAGACCCGATTCAAAATGTATTTTTTTCTTTTCTTTTTTCTACAGTATTATTGACTGTGTGTTTGTTTTATTCCATGTGTAACTCTTTGTTGTTGTACGTGTCGAACTGCTGTGCTTTATCTTGGCCAGGTCGCAGTTGTAAATGAGAACTTGTTCTCAACTAGCCTACCTGTATTATGACATCATATAGAACTACCTGGTTAAATAAAGGGGGAATAAAAAATGGACAGTAGTCTACACCAAAGTGTGATTAACCGTTGTCATTTTGTTTTGGTGTGATCAGTCTTCAAGAACTTAAAAAAATGGAACAAAATCAAAAACACTTGTGAATTGCTGAATTAAGAGGACAGTTCCCAGAGTCAGTGGTGTAAAGTACTTCAGTAAAAAATACTTTAAAGTACTACTGAAGTAGTTTTTTTGTGGTGTCTGTACTTTACTATTTATATTTTTTTCACTACGTTCCTAAAGAAAATAATGTACTTTTTACTCCATACATTTCCCCTGACACCCAAAAGTACTCATTACATTTTGAATGCTTAGCAGGACAGGAAAATTGTCAAATTCACGCACATGTCATGACAACATGCCTGGTCATCCCAAATGCCTCTGATCTGGTGGACTCACTAAACACAAATGCTTCGTTTGTAAATTATGTTGAAGTGTTGTCCTTAAATAAATAAAAAAAAACAAGAAAATGATGCCATCTGTTTTTCTTAATATAAGGAATTTGAAATGATTTATACTTTTACTTTTGATACTTAAGTATATTTAACACTGGAGCAGTAAAGGCCTAGTGTACACATTTGGTGGGGATTTTAAAATATATTTTTCTGTAATTGTGATTTATCATGGGCTTCAGCACCCCTATGGTTTCCAGTGGTTCTGCTTCCTGCAGCTATGGTTTTCGGCAAGGCCATTTTCATGCCTGCTGAAATCCCCCCCCTCCTCTTTCTATTTTGGGACTGCAAGGCCTGGCACACTTCAGAACTGTACTATACTGTAAAATCCTACTCAAGTAGAAGTACTGTTACTTTAATGAAATTGTAATCAAGTAAAAGATAAAAGCAGCGCATTTCTAAAAAGTACCCAGAGTAAAAGTTACTAAGTTACTTCTAAAATAATTTGCTATTTTGATGGTTATTTGTATAATCCTTCTACAAGAATGGAAGTTCATGTGAAAAGGGTGTGACAATTTAATGCAAGCTTCACAAACAAATTCATTTTTTTTTTTTTTTTTTTAAATGTACTTTTCTATATACTACTGTATATGTAATATTGTTTACATATAATTCTTGACAGGCTAAATGTTCCATAAAACACCAGAAAATAACCAACAAGATAAGATCCACCACAGCCGATTTTAATATTAAATCTTCAACCTTACATACACAAATGTTCAAAGGACTGTTCAAAAGGACTGTTTGTTGTGGAACTACCTATCGAACACTTCACTCACTTCACTTCTCTCTGAATTTGCCATTCAGTTTCAGTAGGAGCTGATTGTCTAAGTTAATTGAGTCTATCCTGGCTCGCTTTGCAGTGAAGAGTAGTCCAGCACAGCTAAAAGAGAGGCTCACAGGCGGCAGATGCAGGCAGGCCTGTGTTGAGTTTGAGGGATAACTTCTTTATGTACGGAAACAAATGAAGTGAATCCATTTTGTCCGATGGACTAGCAGGATACCCATCCAGCTCCCCTGTACCTTCTGACCGTTTGGTTGTCAGCGATGAGAAGAAATCCTCTTCATCAGATGAATGCTGCCTTAGATGCTCAGTTTCGTCCTGTGTGATTGTGTCAAGATGATTCTTCAGGTACGCCAAACCTGTACATTGGAAACACAACATTCACATATTCAGTGTTTCATCAAACTTTTGTTGTATGTGGTTGGCAACACAATCATATTATTGGAATTGCAATAGCTCTAACACAGACTTCCAAACTTGTTATTCTCAGATACTGAGATTGATTTGAGTTGTTCAAATACATTCAGACCTAACAAATTCTCTAATTGTTGAGGTGAGTCCATGTCTGGCTGTACCCAAACATAGTTATATGCAAAGGTTATTGTCCAGCACCTGTAATGCAACTTACATAATGAAAAATGAAAAATATAACCAAAAAACAATTAAAGAAAATACTTAAAGACATCATCATAAGGACAATGAGGTTAAAAACTTTGAGTAAAGAAATCATACCGGCTGTGATGACATCAGCTTTGTCAGTCCAAGACGTCTTGACCTTTGGCAGCAGCAATAAGCTGTGGCTCCTCCATCGTTTCTCCAAAGCGCTTTTGGAGACCGTTTGAATGGCTCTGATAAGTGGTAGGCACATTTGGCAAGATGCTTCCAGCCTTTGAGGTTTTGTTTTTAGTAAGAAGATCACTGGCAGCATTCACCCCATATGCCTGTTGGTTTCAGACTGTAGAATGTTCAAAGCTGAGACCAAAGGCTTCATCACTTTGCAGTACTCATGCAAGAAGGACAGATACTACTGCGTGGTCGGAACTAGAAGCACAAGCATTTCGCTACACTTGCATTAACATCTGCTAACCATGTGTATGTGACAAATAAAATTTGATTTGATTTTCTGCCAGGCTCAGCCTGAAAGACAAGGTAAGGTAAATGTAATACCTCTTAGAATTCTAACATTTCATGGACAATAAATATTACTGTTATACGAAAACATTACATTTATTCAAAGAATTGCTACTCATATTTTCACTTGTAATTCTTCTCACACATTTCTTATGGCATCCTCACCCTTCTCTTGTATGATACGTGTGATCCTCTCCACAGCCAGGTAAGTAGAGTTTCAACGTGTTTAATTTGGACGGATCAACTGCAGTTTGTACTCATTCTCTACAACCCGCAGCAGCTAAGGTTGACCCCCCCCCGTTTTATTCCGCTTGGCATTTGGCAAAAGACGACCTGGACAACCTTTTGTAGCTATCACTATTTGTTTCTTCCAACGCAGAATCTGTTGTTGCAATGAGGTTCAGCAGGTGACATGCACACCGTTGATGCTGAGGGAGTCGATATTCTAGGCCACTGTCATTTTCCAGGATGGAATAGGTGTCTTGGTATTCAACCTGCTCTGCTGGCTCGACTGCCTGGCTCTGAGTCTCGGTCTGCTGACTCGACTGTCTGGCTCTGCTCACCAAAAACATTGAATGCTTTGATCCACTGTCTGTTGTGTATCTTACCACTTTCCCCCTGATCCTGTATGCACAATGGATGTCATCGAGGGCACCTGCAAGCACATCAAATGTGTGGGAACCTCTCAATGTCCTGTAAGCGAGTGCAGCAGAACGTCTCACCAGAGTTTCTTCATCTATCCAGTGACATGTGACCCCGATGTAACTCCTTTGATGAGCTGTGGCTAGTAGCAACACTTTGTTAGCTACATTACATAGCCTACACAACAAACGCCATTCATGGCGATAAAATATATTTATAACTACTTTTCGTACCATTACATGTTTCCTAAAGTTTGACGCAGAGTTTTTGTAGGCAGCCACCTCTACCACCTTTGGTAAACTGAGTTTCCATGTCATTATTACATTGTCTCCTCTTCTCTGCTTGAAGCTGAGATGCTCTTTGAGATGCGGCCAGGGATTTCCTTCCTCCTGGTCTTCAGAAGACCCGGCCACTGGCTCTGTCTCGGTGTGTGTCTGTGTTGTCTCCTGAACCTTCTCAATCTCGTTAGGCTCCCTCCGTTTATTTTTCAAGTTGATTAGGAAACCTTATTTTCATGGCATGTAGTTGTTTACTGTTAGAAAATCCTGCTACGGATCATCATTTGGTTTGCATCCACAGCTGTGATTGGGCCGTTCTGGCGCGATTGAAATTGAATTGGTCCATCATGTTACTTGTCACTGACAAACAAGGGAACACTTCTAGCTGCTACTAAAGGCGCACGTTTTATGTGCTTGTCATGATGATGTGTATCCTTTTTCTAGATTGTACTCTGTAACAGATGGTTTTGAAAATGTACTTAAGTACTTTACTTCATTCAAAATGTACTTAAGTAAAAAGTACAGCCTTTGAAAAATACTCAAAGTACAAGTACACAGAAACGCTATTCAATTACAGTAACGTGAGTAGTTGTAATTCGTTACTTCCGCCCATGGTTATATTAAACATAGAGGGGGGAGTAAAATGTAGACAAGCAATAAACATTTCAGAACAACTACTAGTCGAATAAGACGTGGGAGAGATGCCGAAATGTTGGCAAATATATTAATTTATAGACTAATACACCTTGAAACAAATAGCTAAACCAAAAAAACTGCAGACATTACTAGTGCCTACCCCCGCGATCAAACTGCCATTAAAAAATAAAATGCAACGCAGCCTAATAACGCGATCATTGACAGCTGCCTTGAAGGAACAGAGAGCAGAAATCTTTAACTCACAGAGAGCAGAAATCTTTAACTCACAGAGAGCAGAAATC